>JARVZY010002959.1:0-68151 GCA_030686995.1 Artemisia argyi
TATACTTAAGTTGGTTTGCCTCTTCATATATTTTTGGGCGACAATTATTTCCGACCTACAATTGTTTCCAACTGAACTAGGATTTTACAACTAGTAAACTTTAATATTTTATTAGTGTTAGTCACAAGTCTTTTGCCACTATACCACCTCGAAATGCCACTATTCAATTGATTCCTTAACTTTTGTTGTTAAGTGTCACGTATTTATTTCTCACATTCATACTAAGATATATTTTGGTTTTAGATAATAATCTCGTGAATACACAGGATACATACTTTAACTCATTTGTTAACATCAACAAGACAGCATCAAACAAAGCACATGTAATGCTAAAATGCAAGAAACAAAGGTTTTGTTTGCGTTTGAACCTTTAGTGTTGTTTCACGTGATATGATGATTTGAAATCTAAGTAAAACCTCCAAGATGAGTTGAGCGTTGTATAGGTATAAAGTCACAAATTCTAGTTATAGTTTTATTTTCGAAAGCTTACGGTTGATACCATGTCAGGTGTGCATTTTCTTAAAAGTGGGTACTCGATCATATCATTGGTTCATCCATTATATCAATCAACGAACAAGTGAACAACTTTACAACATCCATTTTGGTGACGAAATGTGGATATTTTTTTATATAAAATAAAAACTACTAAAGTTTAAACTATTTAGTTTCAAACCTACCTTCACTACGTAATGCAAGAACATTTTCGTAGTCAACGTTATTAAGGACTTAAATAATGTATCATTTAAAACTTTAGAGATCGAAACAATCTAATATGCAAACTTTTGAAAACGTGTGTGGAGCAAAGTTAAGATAAGTTGTTATGTCCCAATTAAAAAATTGAATGTTCCAATCATTTTCATAACTAATTTCTAAAAAAAAATAATTAAAAATAAAATCATGTATCTGTCACCTATTATTTGGTGGATTTACTTATGAATAATTGCATATATTTTTTGATATAACTTTTTAGTGCACATATTATAATGATGCTTATGCATGTTTTGGATGAATATATGTGCAAACGCCTTTGATGTCCTCTTCTATTTTAGGCCATCAACTAATAACAATACTATGTCACATTATCTTAATTACTTATAAAGCATGTATAAAATCTCTTACTCTCTTAAACTTCTTAATTATTAAGTAATGTTCTATACTTATTATACTAACTGAAATTGAAAGCAATTTAAATGCACGGTTTAACTTTATATCTTTAAACACACGGTTTGAGTAATGTTACATAAATAAAAGAAGCAAGAACGTATTTCCTATTATCTTACTTTGCCTAAATTAACCTTTTGTAATGACGTGTTTTTTTAGACCGACTAAACTTAAAATATAAGATAAGATTGGAATTTGATTCGAGTTCGGTTAGAAAAGCTCGACACATTTTTAAATAAGTATTTATATTTGGTGTGTTTACATATAATCCCTTGAAATATCTATAACATATTATATAAAAAAAACATATATATTCCTTAAAAGCTCGAAAAAATCATAATAACTCGAGTCGAGTCTATATAAGCTCAAGCTTGACTCGTTATATATTTCGAACTCATTTTTTGAGCTCAAGATCGAACTAAAGGCTCGATAAAAGCCAGTTAAAACGAGGTCAAATTAAGTTTGAGCTCGAGTTACACTCTATGGATCTATGGGTGTATTGTTTACTTATCTATACTACACTATAATGCATTTGAGACTAAGAAAAGCTCAAAATTCAGATTTTTTTTCTTGCTTATTATGGAAAGATTTCAAAATTAATTTGTTAGGAAGCAAGTTGGTTAGAAAGTTTATTAGGAAACGGTTGGTTGTTCAAACTAAAATTATTTGGCTTAACCATCTCTAATATCTCTACTTATAAAGCATGAAAACAACTAAACGCGTAACCAAATAACACAAAATATAATCTCATTTTACCTGCCGCCGCATTGCGCGGGTAGTGCAATAAAATAAAGGATAGTACATCACAAAAACCATGAAAATCCAATGTGATTCCAATCTGATTATTATTTAGTTTAATCCACATGTCCAATTAGATATGGGAATGTACCACACCACACACATGTCATGTACATGTGTTCCTTGACCACCTTCAATAATCAAACATTTCTTTAGAAACCCAAACACCAAAACAAACAAAAAAAAGTATATTTAATGCATAAAAAATACTACTACTACATCATGCTAAAAATAAAAAAGTAACTGCTATGCCATACATCACTTTTTCTCTTTCACACACAAACACCATCAAACAATGTTTTAAGAAGAAAAAAACATTTACTAGATCTTATATTGTTGTTCCATTTCATTTCATGCGTTTTGCACTTTGGTCCCCCTAAATTCTCTCCAACACTTTTGGATTTGATTATATATAATCACACTCACTCTAACTGAAAAATATTTTTGTTTTGTTGGGTTGTTTTGTTTTTCTCCATTAGTTCATGGTATGCTATGTTTTTACTTTATTGTTTTTCTTTGATAATTTTTTGTTATTTGTTTGTATTATTTGGGTTGAATTAGTGTTGTAGATCTTTTAGTTGCTACCCATGTTAAAAATATGCTTTTTATTGGATTCATAGTATTAGAATTAGTATGAAAATTTGAAGCTTTTTGGTTTGTTATTTTAAGATCTTTAGTTTTCTGTGTTGTAGATAGGTTAATGATCTTTTGAGTAGATTGATTGGGTTACAGGATGGAGTTTCTTGTTAAAACTGCTTTACCTGCTTATAGCTTTTTTTTATATAGTGAAATAAGCAGTTTTGATTGCCTTTTGTTTTTGAAAAGGGTGTTTGGAATAGCTTATCGATACTACCTAAGTGCTTATCGGATTCTGCCGCGGTGTTTTAATTTGCATATTTTAAACAGTTTAGTTCTAGAAACACAATTAGCAGTTTCAGTAAGTTATTTTAGAAAACCCTTTCATGTATCTATTATTGTTCTAACAACCAACAACCCACTTGATTTTATGTCTTAGAGTTGAATTAAACACGTGTGATTTTGATCTGATATGTATTTTGTTATCGAAGGTCTACTCTTTAACTCTGCCGTTTTTGTGATTTTTCAGGGTGCAAGAAGGTTCACAAATATCTTGATGACCCATAAGTCAATATACCCACAACGAAGATCTAATATTTTTGTGCTATAACATAAAATAGTGCTTGTTGTTATCGATGGAGGAAGGCAAAGACCCTGCAACTAGTACAGTTGTAAGTAGAGCAAACCAATCTAGGGCTTTGCCACAAAGACTTATGCACTTACTCGCCTTATTTCTATTTTTATGTTTTAGCATTTCTGTATTTAGTATATTTATGATCCGTAAAACCAATGTAGTCACAACTGTAACTTCAGCAATTCCAATTTTACAACCATGTATCGAACAACAGCCAAATAACAATCTTGACCGTTGGATCACGCCTCCTTCTAAATTGATGCATACAATGAGTGACAATGAGTTGTTTTGGAGAGCTTCTTTTGTTCCACAATTAAAGAAGTATCCGTTTCCTAGAGTTCCGAAGATCGCTTTTATGTTCTTGACCAAAGGACCGATACCGTTGGCTCCTTTGTGGGAAAGATTTTTTAAGGGGCATAAGAGCCTTTATTCTATATACATTCATTCACTTCCATCGTATGAACCTCGTTTTCCTTCCACGTCAGTTTTTTATGACAGACAGATACCAAGTCAGGTATGACGCTTCTTGTTTCGTGTTACGTTAAAGCTTATTCATGTTTGTGTTTCTGTGATTCACTAGTATTAAGCCTTACTACCTTAGCAAAATGATTCATTAGATAAATAGTACCATAAAGTACAAATCAACCTAAATAGTCATTGATTAGTCGCCATATGCAGTCTGTGCTGACCATTGCAATAACTTTTATAACTGATTACACAAATTTCTATCTGGTCGTTAATAACATTTATTACCATGGTTAATTGTTATAATTCTTCAGCTATTTGATATTTAAGGTGTTGTTTTGTTGGAAAAAATGGGACTCTGCAATTTATATGAACCTTTTCTAGTAGCCATATAGACCCTTTAAAGCCGATAGACTCTGCTCCACAACTATTTTAGTAGTCTTCAAATGATCAATAAGTCATGTTTAGTGACTTTAGTCTGTATGGATCTAGGATTCTGCCACATATATAATGTTACTAGTTAAACACGGGAATCATAAACGGTAAACGGTAAATGTATTTTTATTGAGCAGATTGTGTTGTAGTCATAAAAGTATTCTCTTGCATATCATTTGATAGTAGTGTATTAAGATCCCTCATCACTAATGTGATTAGTTCGGAATCGGGCCTCTTGATCCTAGGAGTTTAGTGTTCCCATAACTTCAATTTTGCAACTTATCAGTATGTAACTTAATCTATACATGTAACAATAGTATGACTATAGTGTAGCTGTTAACCTTTTTTCATATTTATTGATAATATCTATTCTTGCTACACAATGATTCTCTATTTTGTCTTTTATTGAATCGCATTTTTGACATTTGACTAATTATAAACATACAAATAAAAGTAAGCAAATTATATTGTAATTTTGTCTTGTTTTGCAGATAGCCGAATGGGGTAGAATGACTATGTGTGACGCTGAGAGGAGACTTTTAGCAAATGCCTTGCTCGATATCTCAAATGAGTACTTTGTGCTTGTCTCAGAATCATGCATTCCTCTATATAATTTCACTGTAACATATCGTTACATATCTAGATCGAAATACAGTTTCATGGGAGCCTTTGATGATCCAGGCCCTTTTGGTCGAGGCCGCTATAACCCCGACATGTTACCCGAAGTCAATATTTCCCAGTGGAGAAAAGGGTCACAATGGTTTGAAGTCAACCGTAATCTCGCATCCATCATCATATCTGATGTTACATTTTACCCAAAATTCTTGGAATTTTGTCGGCCTGCTTGTTATGTAGATGAACATTACTTCCCAACACTGTTAACGATTCAAACACCAAATCAACTAGCAAACCGAAGTTTGACTTGGGTTGACTGGTCAAGGGGTGGACCTCACCCTGCAACATTTGGGGCAAATGATATTACAGAGGTGTTTATGCAGAAACTTCATGAAGGTCGAGAATGTCTTTATAACGATGAACTGACAATGGTATGTTATTTGTTCGCTAGGAAATTTGCTCCGAGTACTTTGCAGCAGTTGCTTCTTTTTGCACAGGAATTTTTGGGCTATTGATTTGACCTGAATTGGCAATTTTGAAGGCAGTTTTTTAGATATATAGGTTATTACAGTTTCTCCACCTATTTTTAGTTAAGACTTTCTTTTTGTGATATATTAGCTTAAAATGTACTAATAAACCTTGGAAATTTCCATTATATTACTAAAGGCTTTTCTCAAGAATCAGTGATTGTGTGTTTGAGCCTTGTTACGAACAGTTACCTCTTTGGGAGTTTGGTGAGGTCATATGAATTACATCTAGACAACTACTTTTATGACTGTTAGTCCCGTGTGGACATCTTGTTCCTTTGCTGTCGAAAGCCTCTCGTGTTAAAAAGTTCCAAATAACATTACATTATTCCTTGCTCAGAAGGCATTACATTATTATTTCATCAAATGCAGAGACAGTAATATTTTTCTTCAAAACTTTTTTGTGCTAATTTGCAAGGGTAAACAGTAAACTGTAAAGTTAAAGTTTGTCTTTCCACATGGATTTTGCTAGTTCAAACAAAGAAATGGTATATTTTGAGTCTCTTGTTTACTTGTTAATATGCATTTTGCAACCAAACAAACTTACTGTAACTAAGATGTTAAAAGTCAATATCAACCCTTTTAAGTTTCTCCTTGTACATTTACTCAAATGGTATAAAATATACAAACCTCACTCGAATAAAATTTACTCTATGAATTCAATCGAGTGTGCTAGAATAGATGTCCGTTTTTTGTCCCCAGATAGTTACCACATCGACATAGTGTGGCAAAACAGTCATCAAGCACTTCAAATCAACCCATTTTTGTTGCACTGCTTCCTCCATTACCAGCTCTATACCTTGCAAATTACAGTTGCACCCATGAAATTTCGTAAACTCAGAGGCCCTAGAAATCTTAAAATGAAAATGACTTACCACCCCAATGCTTCTTCATTGGGAAGATTGCGGCTGTATAATGGAAGCTCAAATAAGAAAGCTACTTTAAACCAAGATGGCAATTTCCCATACACCACAGTAGGCAGCGGAATGAGTGGACTGAAAACGCAATGAAAAATGTCAAGTTATGTCTCATGTCAAGAGAATAATCTTCTAAAGATATTAATGTACCTTGTTATCTTTTTATAATGTCGATATGCAGCCACGCTTCCATATTTCTTATCTGCAGACTCCTATATTTAAACCACATTTTGACAAATTTGGTCAGCTTACATTTGAACGCGATAATATTACATCAATTATAAGAAGGAAAAAGATATGGAAACAAACCTCCAGCAGAGGTATCCCACTAACAAAAAGCAGCAGCAATGTTAAAAATATTGGCCCGAGTACAACAAGCCATTCAGCACCTTCAAGTACAGGTGTAGAAGCCACAAAGATTCCCCACCATAAGAAAATCTGCAGCCACAAGTAGCAGATCCCATTAGTGTCTGGTTTAAACTGAGTACATAAAAGTCAGTAACTCATGACACAAAAATCTCTCTTAAATCAACCACTAACCTCGCCAAAGTAGTTTGGATGACGAGAATACCCCCATATTCCAACATCACACCATTTTCCCCTATTTGCAGGCGAATTTTTGAAGATTAGCTTTTGTTGGTCAGCAGTAGCCTCGATTGAGATACCCACAGACCACATAATCCACCCGATTATATCTTGAGCTTGAAGCCCCGGATCTGAGTCGCTTGCATTGACAACTGTCACAGGTAAACTTACTGTCCAAACCCATACAGCCTGCCATAACAAAACATTAATCAACTACAAGCAACATAAAGCATACAACTACGTATATATGTCAATATGTGTAAGACAAAAACCTGAAAGATCCAGAAAACAGCTAATTTCCCCAAATTAGCACGCATCTCATCAAAACGTCGATCTTCTCCCCAATTCAAGATCCTGGCAGAAATGTGAATGATCAAAATCATGAACAAGAATACTCTCCATGAGAATGTTTGAGAATAACTGTCGATTCATACCTCATCAAAAGAAACAAGCCAAGACGAAGACCCCATACTACAACAAGGAAGCTTAAAACCACCTGAAATGCACAATAACACGAAGAATATGCATTCAAGAACTAAGTTGACTAAACGTAAATATAATTATTGCAAACAATATACTGATATACAAATTTGACAGAAATCAATTTTTGAATAGGAAATTTCAGTAACAGAAGAGTTGGATAGGTTACCTGCCTAAAATGCCACGATCCCTTTAGAATCAACGTTAATAGAGAGATTATTACAAAATTTGTGCTACCTGTTGATAAAAGAAGTGTGCTAACATAAGATGAGTAAATTCTACAAACTGATAGACATTAGCACTCGTCCTGGATATCATGATTGGAACGTTTTTTAAAATAAATTTCAATCAATGTTATGGCGCAATCTTTTCATATGTCAACAGTTGAGAAAAACAGACTCATTTTTTATTGTATTTAACTGAACGCAACACCTTTTAGATTAGAAAGATACACAAGCGTATCTATAACCGGAGTATATATGATCTATATCATGAATTCAAACAAAAAGATGGAAACTATCAAAAGCTACTAAGAGTAGTGGATCAAGCTGGTTTTGCATCAAAAGTGATGAGTGATAATCACTCAGGGGTGGCCTAGTGGCAAATGGCTTGAAACTTTCATAACTAAAATGTGAGAGGTCTGAAGTTAAAGTCCTGCTAGGTGCAAACACAACCCCAAAGTGGCCACACCATCCTTCTGAAATGGGAGGGCTTTCCCCGGTTTTAAAGGGACTGGATGTGCAAAAAAAATCAACTGTAGTGTAAGGGCACACATATTTTTGGATCGGCTGCAATATTTTTACGAAAATTAACACTACAAAACATAATTCGATTGGTCCCGTCACACTACGTGTGATGGTGGGTTCAAACCCCGTGGATTAGTCGGTTAAAAAAGCCGGAAACCATGGTTACCAAAAATAAAACACGTGCATGAAAACAAGTACATATAATAATCACCAAAGCCATTCTAACTCCATATAATAATCTAGTGGATCATCTAAAAATGTTTTGGTCTGACTTTGACTTTAGAACTCATTCAAATTTCCTTAAAGTAGCACCAAAATAGTATACTAATAAAGTAATAAACTGTTGTAAAACAGACCAAACTATCACGCTAACAAGCCAGTTTAAATAAAACTAGCTAACAAATTTTATGAATATGAAAAGTGAGAATAAACATATGGAGTAAAAATGAAGCAATGTAACGTACCAGCAAAATCAGTGACTTTATCGAATTTGAGAAGAGCAGTGACTATGAAGAACATCAACTGATAACCAAACTACAAAAACATTGAATGATAATTATGATGTTTTAAGAGTAACAATTTGGAAATTAATACGTAAAAGATAATAAAGAGTAGAGAATTGTACAGTGACAATTGCCGTGAGGGCCAAGAAATGAGAGTCAATGACTGTGCCCATAGTTATTCTTCAGTTTTGCACTTCAATTATGAGCGATGGTAAGGTAATATCGTATGGTGGTTTGGACTGGTCAGAGGACGGATATTTATATGTGTGGTTAAGGACTTGACAAGACTCATTACTCAATCCCGCATACAAACATTCTTATACGGATATTTATATATGTTTTATATCAAGCATTTAGAAGCTTTCTGAATTAATTAGCAACTAGCGATTAGCGTTTTAGATAATATGATTGTTTGAAAACGAGTAATTAGCATTCTTACTTTTTTCTAAACAATATAGCGTTCTTACCTTTTTATGAAACAAGTTCTTGCATAAGGTTTTTTACGAAAAAGAACTTTTAGTTCTCGTCCGTCAGTTTCAACCCTACACATGTATTACGCGATTTTGTAGGCGACACAATTATTAGAAATGAACCTAAAATATCTTAGACGAGGCCAATTTTGTCTAGGCAATAAATCAAGCGAATGAAAAATTGTTTGGGCGAGGAATGGGGCGATGAATCTAGGCGAGTGAAAAATTGTCTAGGCGAAGTAATAGGTGAGTGAAAAATGCGAGGCCATTTTTTGTAGGCGAGAAATTACTTTGGGGAAGGCAATAGGCGATGAATCAGGCGAGTGAAAAATTGTTTGAGCGAGAAAATTAATTTGGAGGAGGAATGGGGCGAGTGAAAATTTGAGGCGAGTGAAAAGCTATGTAGGGGCGACAAAATGTGATATGGGCGACACATTTGTAAATGGATAATATATTAAGAAATTACTATTTCCAATTTTAAAATTACTGTTTTTATATAAAAAGTATAACATTTAATGCATAAGTTATTGATGCAGGATTTCTGACCATGTCTTAAATTTATAGTTAGTCAATTACGGATTACCTAAGGTGTACTTATATGCACTAACGAACAGAGAATCTGGTCGTGTGTAGAATAGTAAATGGTAATTACCGAGGTCGTCCCAAGAGCTATGTAGTGCGGATTATATCTAAGTCTAGTGTCACTAAATAAACTGATTTTAAAAGTTGAAATGATTAATTAAAGACAAAAATACACCGTTGGTCCCTAAACTTTCCACGAAATATCGCCATGGCCTTTAACTTTTCAAAATCGTCGCCTGGCGTCCAAAACTATGGATTTTGAGGCCGAAAGCATCCCTTGACCAAAAATGGGGAAATCAACGCGAAATTTTGGTTATTTTTCCAAAGGCAATATAGTCCAACCACATTTACAACTAGGATATGGTTTATGTCTAACCCGACATTGTATTAAATTCTATAAAATCTTCAACTATCAACAACACAGCACACATAGATTCAATAAAAATAACTAAGAATGGCACAAAACGATAAGGGAAAGGGTTTGTACACTGGGTTAAGGAAAGAGGATTGCTTCAAGGGACATCGTTTGGGTGCTAAGAAGGAGAAGAAAGAGGCTGCCGACAATGTATTACCAAAGTGTGATGATTTGGAAACAAGGATTACAAAACTTGAAGCTCTGTTTAATTATCTAAAGGAAAGGAAGGAATTGAAGGAAAATGGTGATAGGGAAAGTTGTGGGTCTAGCTAAGTGTATGTTTAGATAGTAGTGAAGTTTGTAATGGTTGTCAACATGAGATCAATCAATAAAAATCTGGGTTTTGAATAAATTAAATTGTTTAGCAATCAATATTTTTCAAGTCGTTTAATTCTTTAGTTTGACTGTTACAAATCAATTTGGCAGTTTGATTATTAGATGTCTAAGTAATTAAACGATTTGCCTTTTTAACCTTAGTGGTTGTTTGGATTAGCAATTGCATATTGGAGTTACATAATAAAAAAGGTTCATCAAATGTTTAGTGGCCACTATGTTTGGTTTTGCTTATACAAAGGTGTGATCGTTTGTGGTGCGTATACCATCATATTTAGCATTTGGTTTGTTTGACTTTTTAAATGTCAACGAATAGCTAATATGTACAGCCATAAAATTATACTCTGTAATGTATTAGACAACATGAGAATGACTTAACACATTCACTATTAAGCATTTACCATATTTGGATAGTTTGACTTATAGTAGTCAACTGGTCAAACAATGTCTGATACAACATGAAAATGAATTAAAACATTGTCTGATACAAGGTTCTACTGCTAATTAACACAAAATTGGAGAAGACAATGCGACCTCCATTGCACAGCCTTCACCTGATGAACCTTCTAACGATATACATACTGGAAGTGGATTATCAACATACAAAAACATTCATCCTGTCACTGATGGGCAAACTGCAAATGTGCCTGGAAAAACAAGTATCCAAACACCAATATTCAAGTTATATAAGGTATAATTGGTGTAACGTAATATAAAACACAAGCCATGCAATTCAAAATTGAAAACTTACTTAGGATGGCTTGTTGGCACAAAGGGCCAGTACGCAATTGGTAATCTTTTCACTGCTTTTAAAACGTTTATTAGCACCAATAGGCACAACATCATAATCACCAGGCCCATCAGCAATGTTTTCCCCATCAAAACCAGGAATTTCAACCATTATAGCCTTCCCATTCCCATCAAAACCTCGCTTATAAGTTTTTACAACTTCCTCGCCCTTTTCCTCTTGCAAATCGTCCTCTTCCATAATCAGCTTACCTTTTCCCTTATTTTTGATGCTTTTGTCATGGATAACATCTTTTTCCTGTTTGCTGGTTTTGTCATGGATAATATCTTTTCCCTCTTTGATAACAATACCAACCTGCAATTTGTTCTTATCTATACCCTTTCATTTAAGGCGAGTCATAAAAGGTCTCCCACTTGACATTCTGAAGTTAGCATCTTCCTCTAACCAACCCACAACCTCAAAACCAATGTTTTCCAAGTAAAATTCTGCTAACATCTGGGGCCTATGTATAACAAAGATATCAAATGACTCATGTGTTTCCGCAAAATCATATAGCTTAACGACATCCTGGTCCCTATAAATCAAGTGCAACCCATTTTCTAGCGATTTATTTGGATGACAAAAAAACACCACCCATTTTGGTTCCTTAATCTCTGATAATAGATTATCTAGGGTTGAACAAAAGATACCCCTATCATACCTAAAAGCATTAATATTAATAATGGATCCGCCTTCATACCTGAGTGGGGTATATTCAAATCTCGCATTTGTGTGAATCCGGAACAATACTTCTCCTTCATCTTCTAGTTCTGAACATTTAAATGTTGTCACAAATATGTTCATTTCCATTAACTTGCATCAACGTTGTTTCTCACAATGTGGAATGACTGATTTTTCTCTGTATTGGGTTATTATGAAACTTTTTAGGGTTAAGTTGGTCGGGTCATTGGGTCGGGTTTATTGGGGCGTTACCCAAACGAATAACTTAAGCGTATTGGACAATTTTTGTATAATTTCGCCCTTGGTCCCCAACCTTGCCAACGTTGACGTTTGTATACTTAAAATTCCCTCCATTTAATAACTTTACTCTTTACGATATAGTAATATCAAATTTGGTCCCTGAATTTGAAATGTCATCAGTTCAGTTAGTATTTAAGGGCCCGTACCCCAAAGGTTTTGCATACCAAACACACAATTAAGTTACTTCCCAAACATAAAGCACCAAAAAAATGTCAACATTCCCACGCCTACAGGAACTTGCAACCGCCACCGGTTCCCACGAACTTTTTGCTAGCATTGCTCTGTACTATCAACGCGAGAACGACAAAGATATAGAGCTTGCGAAAGGACTCCTCAAGTGTTATGTGGATTTGGTTCATGTGACCCACGAAACCCAAGAGTTTATGGCTGAACTAGAAGGATGGCGTACTTCCCTTATGTCATGGAGGCTTGTACAAGATCTTAAGAAGATTCAAAAGAAAAATGTCATTAAGGCTATGGAGATTAACAAGATGATTACTGAAACCCATGCTCAAGTGTGGGGCAGGAACAATTTCATTGATTTTCTTAGGGAAACTTGATTTTCTTGTTAATCATTAATGGTGAAACATTTAGTGTGTAATGTGTGTTGTCTTTTGGGCCTTATGAATTATGTATTTTGTTTGATCTTCTAGTATCACACTATCATGTACTTTTGATCTATGTTATTGAATGAAATGAAGATCTGTTTTGCTTAATCCGCTTTTGTTTTTGGTTTTTGTTTGTTGCTTTTATAGCTTAAATGCTTAATCACTTATTGACATTGGTGTTATATGTTTGGTCCTTCGTGAAACAGTGTAAACATATTGATTTCGTATATTTCGTCCCTTACCACGTCTTATGCTTACCATAAAGCTTTATGGATGCTTTTATAAGTACGGTTGTATTTTGACCATTAGTATCCCTAAATTCAAATTCAAAATAAGTATAGTATTTCCCCCTGAAATTGCTTATCAATGGGTATATCTAGATCTCGTAAACGGATGAAATGCTCTAATTGTCATACCATTGGACATAATAAGAGAAGTTGTCACAAGGAACGATCTCCACAACCCCAAAACGAAAGTAACATATGAGAAAAAAAAAGGCATGTTGATGGGAGAAGGCAACAGGTATGCAAACATTCATCGTATGATGCACTGATGATCTATTGTGTTTAAATAGGATATGATGTATGCATATATTAAATTTCTTGTTTATTTTATATTTTTTTATTAGTGGATAGATGAAGAGGAAATAAGGCAGGCTATGGAGCAAGAGATTCTTGAATCTCTCTTTTTTTACAAGAAGAAGAATATAAAAGGTTGGATGAAGATGAGGCCAGTTAAGCCTAGCAGAAGAAGCATTCCACCAGTTTTTGGAAGAAGAGAAAATGTACAAACAACTTGAACAACAACAGGAACCTCATCTGGATAACTTTCTACAAAGCTTTGAGGAAAATGTGACAGCTTATGAAGATGGCTGGAACTCTGACAAGGATCGGGAGCTGAGTAGATTGGAAGCTCAGTTAGATGCAGAGATGTTTGCGAGCTTTGATCCTTACGACGACGGTTACGACTCAAACAACTCTCAGACTTGGGATCACCCGGAATACAATTGAAGTTTAAGTTTGTGATTGGTACTTTGCAATAGTCAACAATTTCAAAAACTTGTAGTCTTTTGGCTGTATTGTATGCATTTACCTGTGTCTTTAATACTACCTACTTGTTCAACAACCTCATTGAACCTTTATCCTTTTTTCCATCTATTATATAATACATTATCATCAACTCTTGATGTATTCAATTGCTTTTCACAATGGATCCACAAAATGGTTGTCATTTGGTCTGCATTGACTGTTGGGTTGAAAGGGAAAACAGGGCTGGATTGATGTTTTTTGCAAGGCGTCCCCCTTACAAAGATTTCATGTGGTATACTTGTCCATCGTGCCTTGAAAAAATGGGAACCCCATCTTACACCACAACAGCTGATGTTAGAGGGAAAAAGACAACTACAACCGATCGTGATGGGTATGTGCTTGGCTTAGGTGTTAATTATTATAGTAGAGGTCGTGCTAACGTGGGCAGTGGTGACGAACAAATTGAAGCAACTACAATGACAACTACAACTAAAACAGCAAGTGGAGTATGCCCAAGTGAATCTGCTAGTGAAGAATCTGCAAGTGAAACACCTACTGAAGGACCTACAACTCATAAACCAACTGATGAAAGTGCTAGTCATTTACCCAAGTGAATGAGGAGCAAGAACTTCTATGTTGTCTTTCAGTTTAATAAATGCAATTGAACTGATATGTTGTAATAGTCAAATTAATTTATTCCAAACACTACAATATACTACATATGCGATTGTAAAGTAAAAACCGTAAACAAGTAAAGCAAAAATGTAAAATCCAACTATTTCATTAGCCATCATCATTCCAAAAAGTTAACATCTTCATTACATAAACCACTAAAAATAGCAAGTGAACTTTTTGATGGGGGACTTGATATTCATAGTGGGACAGTTGAGATCCTTAGGGGGAGGCACATACCAATGTTTCTTCTTATTGCTGCTGCTTACATTTACCGCAACAAGACCTAGTACAACATTTGTAACCATTTTACTTGGTTTTGGACTTTTATGAACAATGGTGCTAACAGTTTGTGCATTTGATGCATCAACCTCTTTTCCTTTAGAATTGGTATCTGGAAATACAACAAAAACACAAGGACATCAGATTTTAACCATTACTACTATCCTACTTTTCAATCACTATGTCAATGACACAAATAGAGTAAACTAAACTAACCTTTGATCGCTTCGGCTTCTTTGGCAAATCTGCATAAATCTTCATACATCTCATCAGACATTTCATCACTTTCTAACCAACTAACACCATATTTTGCCTTCACATACTCTACCATCTTATCCGTCACTTGTGGCTTACTAAGCTCCATGTCTGCCATTCTTTGGCTTTTTTTTTCCTTTTGTTTATGGAATAACTATGGGTACCGTTGTTGAGGGATGTTTTCAGTATATGTTGTAAGTTACAATGTGTATGCTGCATCATCGAGACTTACTAAAAAATCAACAGTTAGTTATTAGTTTATTGGTTCCCGCGAAATAATTAATAAGCATATATGAGAAGTTGTGGTCAAGTTGTTGACAAAGAGTATATATGAACACAGTTGGTCCCTTAAATTGAATGTCGGGTTAGACATAAACCATACCCTAGTTGTAAATGTGGTTGGACTATATTGCCCTTGGAAAAATAACAAAAACTTAGCGTTGACCTCCCCATTTCTGGTCAAGGGACGCATTCAGCCTCAAAATCCATATTTTTGGACGCCAGACGACGATTTTGAAAATTTAAGGGCCATGAAGATGTGTAACACCCCCAAATTTAAGTTTGTAGCAGCGGAAAATAATTTGGGTGTTACGGGGAGGATCGAAGTTATAATCTCATAAAACAGCTTAAAAGAAGCTTTTTGAAAGTTATTTGTCGTTCAAATAATTTTTTTGATAAAAGATGGACCATTTGATTTAAAATCTTTTTAAAAGATGTAAAGGCTTGAAAGAATGACATATTTGATTTTTACACCATTTTAATTTATCAGAGTAATAAATGCCCACTCCGTGTCTTGTCATGCTCAGTTAAATTACCTGAGATACACATGCTTAAAAGTGTCAACACAAAGGTTGGTGAGTTCATAGAGTTTTATGGAAAACCATTTATTTTGATAGATTTCAGTAATATTTGGTATTGATAAAATACAAACAGTAATGAAACAAGTATTGAGTAATGTTGACTATAATCACAAATAAATCATATAAGTATTCAATTAAAATCAAGTAAGGAATCAATAATCCTAACATGAGCTGGAAACTCATGATGCTAATTTAATCAGATATACAATTCACGTATGGTCAAATTCCTATACAGCTGTATCTAAATATATGTTGAAAACATACATTTCCTTATAGATATTGCACCAAGCCTCATGACACACAAGCTTAACCAAAAAAGGTGTTTTATCAAGTCAATGATAAATTTTGCCCTCTTATAATAGGTGATTTGCCAATTCCTATTTGTCTACGAATATAGTGTATCTCGACTAATACGACTAACCATTTGCAAATGGCATTCCGTCAAGTATTAGTGGGACAGGAGGTCAGTCCTTAACAGGTTTCGAAGCTGTTCACTAAATTCGCGCTCACTTAACAGTGATTAATGGCTCATGATTAAGGGACTTTATGGCGATAAGGTAACTTAGGCAATATCAAGGTAATAATGGGATCATTCAAGATAGCATCATAAAATCAAGTACCATACCACAGTAATCAATTTGAGAATATTATCGTTTGAGTATCAATAATTCAGTTTAAGTATTTCGCCAGTAACATATGTATATCACATACCACAACAATCGAATTGGAAACATTATCATATAAGTATCAGTATTTCAGTCAAGTAATTCATCAGTAAAATATATATATCACATACCACAATAATCAAATTGGAAGCATTATAATACGAGTATCAGTATTTCAATTAACTATTTCGTCAAGTATTGTATATATCACATTTTAAATCATAAACCATATTAAATAAATATCAATTAGGAAATTGATTTGAATCATGTATTTTATTCATATACTTATCAAGTTATCAAAGTATATGTAAGCATGTATCTTCCCCAATGAGTTAAAAACAAGTATTGGAAATGGGGCTATGACTCACCTGGATTGATACGAAAATGATGAAAAGTAAAGTAGGATGAGATTTTAACATATTATATTGGAATGTGAGAGCTTGAATTGAGGAGAAGGTTTGATGATTCATGTATATATGTCGACCAAATATATATTATGGACACACTTGAAGAAATCGTGTACCACATAAAAATAGCTGATCATTAACGACATTTAAACATGAACTCATCTTAGAATTATTATTTGGAACTCGTAGGAACAAACGGGAATCAAAACGGTTAAGATTTGAATAATATATGGATCGGTTACTATGATTTTTCGTCAATCACTTTGCCCTTTAAAAACATATCAAACGTCGTCCAATGAACTTGGGATTTGACACACTAATAGTTGGCTAGGTGGTAAATGAGATATTGCAAAAATATATATGTGTCGTGTGTAAAAATTTGGAATACGCGAGGCGTTTTGGAGCATGGTTGGTCGACTGTTTTGGAAAATGAAAAGGAAAAGTGGGCTTTTGAACCTTGGGCCGATGAATAGTACGTGAGGATTGGGCTGAGTTTATTAAGGGCCCGTTTGGTTTGTATTAGTTATATTAATTAGGATTAGTGATTTGTTTATATTTTGTTAATCGTGTCGAGAACTTGTTTTGTCGTTTGGTGAATTTTGCAATATCGTAATCGTGACCATTTAAATATACTAAGAAAATTTTAAATTTCCTCGTAAAAATGGTGATTAAAATAATGACAGAGATTTATATATAATTAATCGTTATTAATTATAAAGATTTTTGCGAGGTTTTACAGTACCCACATGTCATTCTGAATTTCGTCCCGAAATTCAAATTTAATGTGATTACTTGAGTAAAGAATTTTTGAACAGAAGGTTGTCGAGAGATTTTTATTCCTAAAATTAAGGAAACGTAATTCAGTTAGATTTACTTGTACCAAACAAGACAAGGTAACTGAAGTATTTAAGGGTTGTGAATTTTGAAAATAGTGGTCATGAATAGTGAAATAACGGCTAGTGTATAGTGTCCAACGGTCGGGAATAGTACCCCAACAGCTATATTCTAGCCTATATATACCACTTCCAATTTCCATTTCTTCCATCAACCATTTTCCATCTCAAAATGCCGCACCTCATAACTATCTTAGTGATTGTGTATGTCGTCCTTGCCGCTATCTACTTAGCATATGTTCCGGATGAAGACTTTGGATTCTTGGTCGTGATCTTGATGTTCGTCGTACCCCTCACTATCCTAGCCATTACCGTCGACAAGATCTGGGGGTAAAATCTTGAGCTAGGGTTGTTTTGAATTAAGTTCTTGTTATGTTTCTATGTACTTGTAACGAATAAGGAATAAAACTCGTTTTGTTTTTATGTTTAAGAATTTGTCTCAGTATTGTTTTTAATGTTTTGTTTATATTTATTTTTCAGCATAATTAAAGTGATTCATCCTGTGGTGGCTCTTGCTATTGTTTTGTTGGTGGGAGTCTTATTTGTCATAGTGGATCAACCTATTGAAGATTCCTTTGTTTATATTGTAATAATTGTAACGATAGCACTTCCGATGCTAATTATTTGTTTATGTATTAATTTTTATGGATTTTAATAAAATTTTCTCCATTGGAGTCTTTTATCAGTTTTTGTGAATTATTTGTGTTTCTCTTGCTTGTACTTTTGTCTATTTCTTATCATACTGGTGATAAGATAAGGTAGGTATTTATTGTGGGTTGTTCAATGTATTGTTTATGAACAGTTTATTTTAGCTCTATATCTTGCTTTGTAATGAAGATTGTTATTTAAAAATTTGAAAATATCATTGTTCCTTTCATAACATAATTCTTCCTAAATTAGACATAGTTGATCAGGCTATGTATAATTGAGGACCAAATGATGTGATGTTTGGTTCAATCATATATTTCTATAAATTGTTTTAGATGGTGTTCAACGTGTTGTTTTTATAATATAACACGTAATTCCTTTTTAAAATAAAGTAGAAAATTTTAGGATTCATACTATAAATCAGAAATTTATGGAGTAAATATAGTATATTGTCATTTGGTAAATGAGACAGAAATTGAAATTAACTTAGATTATCATTATTATGGAAATATTACAAGGGAGATTTTTCGATACAGTAGAAAGATTATTGTTATTCTTAAGTTACATCCATCGTAACTTGAAGTGAAATACAGGAAAGAGATACAACTTAGGAAATTTTAAACTAGATTTTATTTGTCTACAACAGGAATTTATTCATCTGTTCAAATCTAGTTGCCATTCCCTCGATACTATCAAGGTCTTTAAAGATTCTTCATTTTCTTGTAAAGGTCTTGGCTTTCCAATTAACATTGTAGTTTGGACATCGACTCATATAATGCCCTTTTCCACCACATCCGTGGCATACTACTGTTGTTGGTTGTCCTTTCCTGTCCTTAGTCCTGCAGCTAATTGCCTGATGACCTGTTTTCTGACATTTCGTGCATTTAACCCTACAGATTCCGGTGTGATGTTGGTTGCATTTTTGACACCAGGGTAGATTTCCACGATAACCACTTCCAGTAACAGGTGTGACGAGACAATTTCTATTAGCTTTCTGATTGTGTTCCAGCTGACGTTGATACTCCATACGATCTTCTAGATGTTTGCGATAACGGTCTTGAGCATTGATGATGTTGCAGTAGATGGGATTGATGGTTCCTATCTCGGGGAGTTTCCTCTTTTGATTATTTTCATTTGGTATAACTCCGTGCCTAATTCCTTGATGATGGTTGATGGTAGGGTTGATCATTCCTTCTTGAATCTTCAAGTGAGGTGGCCTATACTTCATGAAACTTGCAGGGTGTTGATTACCAAGTATACCCGTCTCTCTTCTCGGATAAACTCTAATAGTCCCTTCTAATACCACCGACACTATGTCTTTTACCAATTTCTGGATAGCTCCAGGAGTCATGGTGATTTCTGATGATGATTGATATGCATTGTCCATGTTGTCCATTATCTGAAATCATAAATGAAACTCAACATTAGAATCCATATAATATCAGAATAATTTAAATAATGAAGTTAATTATTTCATTGATGATAGACTGAATTGACTCCCTACTGTAATCTAATTTCAAGATATGTCTGTGTTGTATCATTTATCAATGATCAACTCTCGATATGGGATTACTAAGGAACAAACCGACTTGTCTATTAAAACTGAAGTTCAATTATCCTTTCTTCATTCCTTAAATCTCCTTTCAAAAATTGGTATTTAGACGATTCTTAAAGTTTTAGGTTAATTATGGTAGGTTTAAGAAATCTTCACAATTTGTAAGAAATCTTACGGTAGATTTGAATAATATTACAGAGGTAAACAGAATATTAATAACTTGTATGATTGTTTTTGCAAGATAACCGATACAAGATCTTTTATTAATACTCCATTGATCTGTGTAGAATCATTTGGTTATCAAAGAAAATAACAAATGATGAGATTTTTGCATGAAGATATGAGGATTCATTACATGCACGATTGATACGAAAGAAAAGATTGATTCATAACATAAAGATATAACAGAAAGGATGTTATTATACAATATGTTTTGATTACACTTTCTGAAGTTTCAGAATTATTGAACATTACATGAACTATTAACCAAATCTATTTGGTTTAGTAGGAACAACAAGAAAACTTGTAACTTAAGATTAGTTACGCCTCTGACGTAAATATCTAATTTTTTTCTCAAGTTCAAGTTGTGCAGCTTCCATGTTTGAGAAACGTTTTTGACACATGTTCATTTGGTTTGCCAACATATTCTCTAATGCGGCAATTTTTTGACCCTGGTTTCTGGCTGCATCTCTGGCCATCCATAGGGTTCTCTCAATATCTCCAATTCTTACATGTGTATGACCGTGTTCTCTTCTTGCACAACGAACCCTGGAGTCCAAACTTCCAAGTTCCTGGTTGGTGTTGTCCTTTATCTCATTAATCTTTATTCCTAACTCATACATTGTTCGCCTCTCAGCATCCGCCCTTTTGAACAATGCGTCAAGGTTACGGTCGTACCATTCAAATTGAGTTGGTTGTAACCCTTTTATTTGTTCAGTGTGAGCATCCAATATGCCGGCTTGTCGATAAATAAGATTCCATATTGTTTCAGGAGTGCTTATATCGTAGTCGGGTGAGTTAGGTGAGGATAAATTATTTGGAGAATCTGGTATTGTGGAATCTGAAGTATAAGGTAACGGAGAATTTGGCTCAACATTCTTCCATGGTATCCCTTGGCTTGAACCTTGTCCAACTTCGAATGTTGCCTGGCCACCAATCAAATC
Source organism: Artemisia argyi (assembly GCA_030686995.1). Lineage (NCBI taxonomy): Eukaryota > Viridiplantae > Streptophyta > Magnoliopsida > Asterales > Asteraceae > Artemisia > Artemisia argyi. The sequence continues at coordinate 21,047 of JARVZY010002959.1, forward strand.
TTCATATGATTCGGTAGCTCTCCTGAGTTTTTGACGTAAAGGTGAATGAATAGGTGACGATGGAGGTGATCTCTAAGTGAGTTCTATATTAGGTTGGGATTGTGATATTTGTACGTAAGAATCTTCAGTATTCGGAGAATTTTGATTGATAGATGAGGTATTAGTATTATGGATATTAGTTTTGATATTCACAGGAGTTCCTGAAGACATGCTACAGTAGTAACCAAGAATAATATTTTATGAGGATTTTGTATGTTAAAAATATAACAATACAGATGAAATAATTATTGTGTAAGAGTAATTTCTAAACATGTACGATAATCTCAACAGATAAGGTATTAAGCACGGCACTCTGCAGACACAGAGGGCATAAAATGTTATGGTGCAAAATCATTATTTTGAAAATGTAGTTATAGTTCTAATGTTTGAAAACATTTAATTCTTTATAACTGTAGCTCTGATACCAATCTGTAACACCCCCAAATTTAAGTTTGTAGCAGCGGAAAATAATTTGGGTGTTACGGGGAGGATCGAAGTTATAATCTCATAAAACAGCTTAAAAGAAGCTTTTTGAAAGTTATTTGTCATTCAAATAATATTTTTGATAAAAGATGAACCATTTGATTTAAAATCTTTTTAAAAGATGTAAAGGCTTGATAGAATGACATATTTGATTTTTACAACATTTTAATTTATCAGAGTAATAAATGCCCACTCTGTGTCTTGTCCTGCTCCGTTAAATTACATGAGATACACATGCTTAAAAGTGTCAACACAAAGGTTGGTGAGTTCATAGAGTTTTATGGAAAACCATTTATTTTGATAGATTTCAGTAATATTTGGTATTGATAAAATACAAACAGTAATGAAACAAGTATTGAGTAATGTTGACTATAATCACAAATAAATCATATAAGTATTCAATCAAAATCAAGTAAGGAATCAATAATCCTAACATGAGCTGGAAACTCATGATGCTAATTTAATCAGATATACAATTCACGTATGGTCAAATTCCTATGCAGCTGTATCTAAATATATATTGAAAACATACATTTCCTTATAGATATTGCACCAAGCCTCATGACACACAAGCTTAACCAAAAGAGGTGTTTTATCAAGTCAATGATAAATTTTGCCCTCTTATAATAGGTGATTTGCCAATTCCTATTTGTCTACGAATATAGTGTATCTCGACTAATACGACTAACCATTTGCAAATGGCATTCCGTCAAGTATTAGTGGGACAGGAGGTCAGTCCTTAATAGGTTTCGAAGCTGTTCACTATATTCGCGCTCACTTAACAGTGATTAATGGCTTATGATTAAGGGACTTTATGGCGATAAGGTAACTTAGGCAATATCAAGGTAATAATGGGATCATTCAAGATAGCATCATAAAATCAAGTACCATACCACAGTAATCAATTTGGGAATATTATCGTCTGAGTATCAATAATTCAGTTTAAGTATTTCGCCAGTAACATATGTATATCACATACCACAACAATCGAATTGGAAACATTATCATATGAGTATCAGTATTTCAGTCAAGTAATTCATCAGTAAAATATATATATCACATACCACAATAATCAAATTGGAAGCATTATAATACGAGTATCAGTATTTCAATTAAGTATTTCGTCAAGTATTGTATATATCATATTTTAAATCACAAACCATATTAAATAAATATCAATTAGGAAATTGATTTGAATCATGTATTTTATTCATATACTTATCAAGTTATCAAAGTGTATGTAAGCATGTATCTCCCCCAATGAGTTAAAAACAAGTATTGGAAATGGGGCTATGACTCACCTGGATTGATACGGAAATGATGAAAAGTAAAGTAGGATGAGATTTTAACATATTATATTGGAATGTGAGAGCTTGAATTGAGGAGAAGGTTTGATGATTCATGTATATATGTCGACCAAATATATATTATTGACACACTTGAAGAAATCGTGTACCACATGAAAATAGCTGATCATTGACGACATTTAAACATGAACTCATCTTAGAATTATTATTTGGAACTCGTAGGAACAAACGGGAATCAAAACGGTTAAGATTTGAATAATATATGGATCGGTTACTATGATTTTTCGTCAATCACTTTGCCCTTTAAAAACGTATCAAACGTCGTCCAATGAACTTGGGATTTGACACACTAATAGTTGGCTAGGTGGTAAACGAGATATTGCAAAAATATATATGTGTCGTGTGTAAAAATTTGGAATACGCGAGGTGTTTTGGAGCATGGTTGGTCGACTGTTTTGGAAAATAAAAAGGAAAAGTGGGCTTTTGAACCTTGGGCCGATGAATAGTACATGAGGATTGGGCTGAGTTTATTAAGGGCCCGTTTGGTTTGTATTAGTTATATTAATTAAGATTAGTGATTTGTTAATATTTTGTTAATCATGTCGAGAACTTGTTTTGTCGCTTGGTGAATTTTGCAATATCGTAATCGTGACCATTTTAATATACTAAGAAAATTTTAAATTTCACCGTAAAAATGGTGATTAAAATAATGACAGGGATTTATATATAATTAATCGTTATTAATTATAAAGATTTTTGCGAGGTTTTACAAGATGTTTCGTGGAAAGTTTAGGGACCAACGGTGTATTTTTGTCTTAATTAAACTAAATACTAAAAAGTAAATAAAACGGAATGAAATGAGAGTTGTGAGGAATAAGAGAGAAATGTACTAGCCTAATTACTCATCCTATATTGCATGTAAATATGCTTCATATAAAACTAATCTCATGCTTTAGGTGGGGCGGACATGTATCACTAGAGCCGTATGGTCAAGTTCCCTAGACTATCTCCCCCGAATCCTGCCGGGAACCACAGGCACTACCCCATGCTAGTAAGCCGACGTACGGTAGACGGGTTTGAGTCATTAAGTGTCACTACATGCTAGACTTATCTCTTATGGTCCGTTGTCACGATCATAGACCATACTTTAACTGCTTAAGTTCCTCCACCCCAGAAAGTGATCCTATGGTCAATTAGTACACAAGGTCCGTGATTGGTTATCATCCCAACCATATCCTCGCAACTCAACTACACCAAGGTCCTATGGTCAATTCTCCTAGCATACCGAGTATAACCGGGTGTTTTAATCTACCACAATTATAGGTTCTCAAGATAAACTAAGCATGCACACATGTAAAAGTATTAAGAAAAGCGTGGAAACATAATTAAATCAATATAGGAATCATAATTAGGCTAGCACTAAATGTGCTTAGCCGATCATATTAAATAAAACACTCGAATAAATGTTTACAAGATTCATGAATTCGAAATGTAAATGAAATTATGAAATGCTAAAACTTATGGTGTATACGGCGTGATTTCTCCCTTGGAAATACTCCGTGTGCTGCTGTAGAAAGGCCTTTGAGAAGTCCCTCAACGATCTCTTATTTTGTGTGTGAGAAAGTTTTATTCAAAATGCATAAATTAGGGTTGTATTTATAGGCCTGTCATAGCTACGGCGTAACTCAAAAAGGTTGTTACGCCGAAGCTAGTGTAATCCTGAGAAGATCTTATCCAAAGGTACAAGTTACGGCGTAGCTAAGGATTGTGCTACACCGTAGCTTTAATTAGGGTTCCTTCTATGTCGTAATGGCATATGTTGTTACGTCGTAGCTTCATTCTTGGATCTAGGATTACACACGTAGTCATTGTTACGCCGTAGCCTCATTGTTGTGTTACGGTGTAGTCATTACTTCGAGAAAAACTTGAGAGACTTTGATAATGTTACGGCTTAACGCAGGATTTGGTTACGCCGTAACTCTTGATCCGCGTTGACTTTGGTCTTCAAGTATACATTTCCAACTACGGCGTAATAGCGAGTGACATGTTACGCCGTAGCTTCTTCAAGCATACAAAAATGTTTATCTTTTGCGCGTTCTTTCCAATTTCCTCGTCTCTTTAGCTCCTATGCTCATTTGTAACCTGGATACAAAATGTAAAGATATCAAAACATATATCCGTATAATAAGTAAAATAAATGAGTATAATAGGGAAAATTTGTCACTTAAATATCAGGATTATTTGATGTCATCAGTTATAAGTGTTGATTTAAAAAATAGTTTGGATTTACTTAAATGTAATATGAAAATTTTTAATTACTAATTACAATCTTAAATTTACTACTTCCATGGTGATGATTTAACACATGCATAGTCATCCACGTCATCATAATGGTTTTCAAGAAAAACAAATTACACAATAAAATGGAGTATGGACCACTTAATACTGACATGTTTAGTTCATACAAACAAATAAACAATGTTTTAAAATCCGGTTCGAGCCGATCGGTTCAACCAGTTGAACCGGGAACCGGTGATATTATTGGGTCGTTACTAACCGGGTTTTTGAGGATTTGAGACCCATATTGAACCGCAGGGTTTTAGTTGACCCGGGTGGAACCGGTGAACTGGAACCGGCCGGGTTTTCACTTTTTATGTCTCCTTAACGAAACAAAACCATAACTGATCTTTTTTTCGTCTTTGTTTCTGCCTATACTCGAGGAACACCAACACAGTTTGTTCTTACAAACTTTCTTATAAATACGAGAATTGTGATACCCCAAAATCATATAATACGAGAACTGTGATATACAAAAAAGATAACCTTGGTAAAGAAAAGTTTTATACAATGTTAAACATGTGTCATTATTTAATCTTGTATGCATGATGTACTATTGTACATATACACTTGCACACTTTCTTATAAATACAAGAACTGTGATCTGCAAAAAAACATATAAGAATGAGGCTTTTGAAAAAATGAAGTTAAAAATCATGTTCGTATCTATGAGTTAGTGTGTTTGGTATTGTATATATTGGAGGAGAAGTGATAAATCTACAAACACTTCACAAAAATAAATCCACAAAGATGATTTGTCATCTTTTGATTGATTGTAGCAAAGAGGGGGAGAGAGAGAGAGAGAGAGAGAGAGAGAGAGAGAGAGAGAGAGAGAGAGAGAGAACATATACAAACACACCAATCAAACGATGACAATAAGGAAATAGAATTTTGTAAAGTGCTTATTTATTGTTTATCTTATGGTTAGGTGTGTTTTGCATTTACATTTTGTAAAGTGCTTATTTATTGTGTATGTGATGAGGCGAAAAATGAACGGTTTTTAGGGGGTCATTTAAGCCCGAAATTTAATTTATTTGATCAAATATTACCCTAAATCGTTCCTTTTGTGATTTTAGGTACTTTGGGAGTGAATTCTGAAAAAGGAAGCATTTTCGACGTTTTTGGAGCATAAAAGTGATGAAAACGGCAAAGTCTTAATTTTCTTTGCTGGGAACAGTACCTGACGTGACGGCCCAGAGAAAACGTGACGGCATCAGAACAAGGGCAAAATGGATGACGGCCCAGAGAAAACGTGACGGCATCAGAACAAGGGCGTCAAGTGTAATTTTGGTGATGGCCCAGAGCAGAATCATACATGACGGCGTCAGCTATGGATCTAGGCAGTCCGAGAACTTTATTGGCGGCGAGATGACGGCGTCAGATTTTTCCTCTTGACGCCGTCACCTCCTAAAATCTATATATACTTTTCTATTTTTCATTCATTAAGAGAGGAACTTGTGTGGAGAATATTAGGGCCGAACTTTATAAACCCTAGTTCGTTTGTAACAGTGTTTTCAAGGGTTTTCACCCCTTGAAACCCTTCATGTTCAATTGAGATAAGTTTTCCTCCAATTCATTCAATATGTTTATGTGTTGTTTGAATATATCTTACACTTGTCTTGATTTTAACATGCTAGGCTAAATCTATTATGTGTTTGCTTAGATGTAATGAAACCTAGATGTTGATTATAGGTTGATTGCTTGTTTATAGTTGTAATGGATGAATGATTTCAATGTTAGGCTTAAGAAAACTGGCAGATCTCCATTGTGTAACTTGCTTGAACGACTTAAGAAACATGAACCGATGTGTACTAGGTTTTTATGGTTGTATTTAATGCATGAGCGAATTCTAGTGATCCCATGTTAGGAGCTTATTAGCCGGCTCGACATAGGAGTGAAGTAGGAGCTTATAGGATTGGGGAAGTAAGTACGCCACCCCATGAATGTTATTAAGGAATACAATCCGTCATCCACGCAACTGTAACAAGTAATTAACCTGTAAAGATATCTAGGGAGTAGTGAAATCTAAGTAAACACAATTCTCTCATATATTGCTCACACCACTAGTTAAATTAGTTTATTTTCATTTTTGTTCTTTTATTTTGATTGCATCTGTAGTTATTGGGTTAGTTGATTAGCAACTAATTCCGCCCACTCCTCTAAAACCCGAGATTTTATTTGCTTTTATAAAATATAAAAAAAAAATACAAAAAGAATCATCCCTCACCTCTATACCTAGTTTTTAGGTTTTCTAATCCTAGTGACACTATTCCTGAGTTGAACGATCAATCCTCCGGTACTTGTCACTATACAACGATCAGGTACACTACCTGGTGGGGGTTGAAAGCTTCTCGAGATCCCTCGAGAGATAAAGCCTGGTGCAATGCCTACGCATCAAGTTTTTGGCGCCGCAGCCCGGGGAATAGTTATTGTCTAGGTTAGAATTTCTTTTTATTAGGTCAACTTGCTAAATTCCTTTCTAGTAAGATTTTATTTTTATTTTTATTTTTTAGGTTCTCTTTAGTCTATCTTATTTCTTCGTATTTTTGTTCGTAACTCTTTACCATCCGACATCATGGAAGGTGGTAACATCTTTGAACCCATCAACTCACCACAACAAGACCACCCACAAAACCCACCACTAGCAAACCAACCTCTTAGGCCCCAAACCCTAGGAGAGTATTCCCGACCTAGCCACCAAGGCTATCGAAACACCATTGAGCTCACCCAAGGAGCCAATGTGTCTCCCTCGCGATCCGACGCCATCGGTTGGTGCAAAGCAGATGTGCATTCCATGGACTTCGTTCCGAAGATCCTAATCAACATCTCAAGGACTTCCTTAAAAATCATAGATTCCATAGACCTAGATGTTGCAACTAGAGAGACGACCCGATTATGTCTATTCCAATTCTCTCTACGTGATCAAGCTAGTCAATGGCTTGAACGTTTACCCGTGGGATCCATCACCTCATGGGATGATCTCACCACTCGTTTCCTTGCTCAATTTTTCCCACCGGGGAGAACTACCAAGCTTAGAAACGATATCTTGATGTTCCAACAATGTCAAGGTGAAACTCTATATAAAGCTTGGACTCGTTTCAAGGACTTACTCCAAAAAGTCCCTCATCATGACATAGATCTTTGGCTCCAAGTCCAAATCTTCTATGACCATATCGATCTCTCCACAAGGCGAACCATTGACCAATCGCCGGTGGCAAGCTACGTGATCTTAGTGCGGAAGAATCATGGGAACTCATAGAAGATCTTGCTCTCTATGATTACGAATGTTGGAATGATCCCCGTGATTTGAACAAAACGGTCAAGGAAATATCTTTGCCTTCGAATAATTCTAGCACTCCCGACCGTAGGATCATGGAACTTGAGGACCAAGTCAAGTTTCTCATGAAATCTTACGAAGCTCCTAAGCCTTCAAGCCAAGTGAACAGAATCACTTCTTCATGCGAATTATGTAGTGGTCCCCATTACACGCGTGATTGCATGGAACTCTGATACGTGGGAATCGCACCAGGCTTTACTTCTCAAGGGATCTTGAGAAGCTTACAACCCCCACCAAGCAGTGTACCTGATCGTTGTAGTATAGTATAGTGACAAGTACCGGGGGATTGATCATTCAGCTAGGAATAGTGTCGCTAGGATTAGAAAACCTAAATACTAGTTCTAAAGATGAGGGATGATTATTTTTGTATTTTTATATTTTTTAGAAAGCAATTTAAAAATCTCGGGTTTGAAGGATTTGGGCGGAATTAGTTGCTAGTCAACTAACCCAATGCTAAAGATGCAATCAAAATAAAATACTAGAAATGAAAATAAACTAAATTAACTAAGGTTGTGAGCAATAAGTAGAGAAAATGTGTTTACTTAGATTTCACTACTCCCTAGATATCTTTTACACGTTAATTACTTGTTATAGTTGCGTGGATGACGGATTGTATTCCTTAATATCATTCATGGGGTGGCGCACTTAACTCCCCAATCCTATGAGCTCTTATCTCCTCCTATGCCATGCCCAGTACAACCATAGGGATTATAAACAGTGGCTCATGCATTAAATACAACCACTAAAACCCAGTGCACATCAGTTCATGTTTCCTAAGACGTTCAAGCATGTTACCATTTGGAGATCTGCCAGATTTCTTAAGCCTAACATCGAATTCATTCATCCAATACAAGTATAAACAAGTAATCAACACATAATTAACATCTAGGTTTCATTAGATCCAAGCAAATACAAGATAGATCTAGCCTAGCATGATGGAATTAAGACAAGAACAAGATATAGACAACCAACACATAGACATATTGATTGAATTAAAAGAATACTGATCTCAATTACACATGAAAGGTATCAAGGGCTTAGAACCCTTGAAAAACCTGTAAAATTCGCACCAAGTTCGTACTTAGGGTTTCTCCAAAACTTCTCTTTTTTTAATGTGAAAATTAGAAAACTATATATAGGAAATAGGGTCTGACGGCGTCAAGACAAATCTTGTGACGCCGTCACCTCGCCGCCAAAACACTTCTCGGACTGCCTTGATCTACTTTTGACGCCGTCATGTTTTATGCATTTCCAGGCCGTCATGAATTTTACTCGTGACGCCCTACTTCGTGACGCCGTCAAATATGTACTGGGCCGTCATGGAAATTACTTTTGACGCCGTCACCTACACTTGAATTTTTTTTTTTTTTTTTTTTTTTTTTTTTTTTTTTTTTTTTTTGCACTCTTACCCTACCATCCAAAATAATACATCATAGGGAATGAACATTCCCCTTACACTTGAATTTTTACATACTTTATAATAAACTAAACTAATGACACGAATTAAGATAATCAAAACACTTGGAGTACTTTTAAGATTAACGCACATATGGGGGTAATATATGATGTTCTTCCCCATTACTCCATAAAATAAGTACTTTACCCATGAGTCCCAATCGTCCCAAAACAATATGTACAAGGATATGACTCGACTTAGCAACCATGCAATCAATTAGATAGTTAACTTAGGGTTTAACAAATAACAATAATGCACTAAAAATGAGCGCATACACGGAAGGCTAAGGTGATTTGGTTGTACATTTAAGTGGGGTGTAACAAATTCTTCCTTTAAGTAAGATGCTTAAAGTTAGAAACGAAAAGATAGGCTCGGAGGGGTGTACTAGGGGTTTCGTGTACTAAAAATGAGTACAACGCTAAGGGTGTGGGAAAAATTAGTTGACTTAACTAGCCAAGTAATATGACTTAAATGGTCAAGTAATTATGATACGGGTTTAACACAAGGGTGATCCTAATGCCTCTTATCATGTAGTAAATCCTACTACACGAATGTAGTCTCACTAGCGGTCTTGGGATGCATCACTAACGCAAGTTCTAGAATCTAAATGCTACCGGTACACTCATAAGCACTAATAATAAATGCTTTTCCTATCAAATCTAAAGACGAACCTCACATATTTGGGTGGAAAATTTTTCTGAATGATACGGTTTTGTGCTAGTCATACAATCTCCTATCCATGAGACGCTTGCTATGGCTAAAGTTTCACTCCTAAATGTTGTAAAAAAATTTAAATTTGGCGCTAAAATTACACTAACAAGTATTTCTCATAGTTTTATTACACATCTACTATCAAACAAACAAACTCAAGCGAAAGTGTATATGTAAGGTATCATCATTTTACCCTCCCCTTACACTTAGGATGAACATTATCCCCAATGTTCAAGTAAAGAATGTAAAAGTGAAAAAGTAAAAAGAATGAAATCAGATACTCCCCTGATTCGCTCGGTATGGATAATTAGGTGGCCAGGTTAGATCTTCCTCCAAGAAAATGAACAATCAAAGCTTCCCTTCCAGAATATAAATCATCTTCTTGTCATACATAACCTGTTAATCCTGAGAAAACAGACAAAACAACCTCGCGTAAAATCGGCGGCATCCTATGTAAGTTACTAAATCCTAGAAAACAAAGTAAGATATAATGCTTGTGGAATGAAGTTTGCAGATTTCCTGGAGATTATAAAACTTAATAATTCACAAAAACCATAAGACTCCGTTAGAAAAACAAAACCGGTAAAATTTCCAGATTTTTACACGTGACGCCGTCAAGAATTAATTCATGACGCCGTCAGAAGTGACCTGCAAAAATTCTTATGTTAAGTTTCCAAAAAATTTCTGGAAAAACTTGGTCCTACTTCCTGAAAAATCCTCCAAAACTTCATTATGACTCAATACAAGCATTTGACTCTAACAAGTACGAATATACATGTTCATTTAATATTGTGGAGAATCATGATCGGTTTGTTTCTTAAAAACATATTTGGGGTTTCCCCTTACACTTATCTTTTGCAAAAATACTTTTAGGTGGAGTTAAGACTAGGCCAAAACAACAAAGTAAAGTATTTCCACTATTTAGTTTAGAAACATGATCTACCAACAATAAAATTAAAGCATGCATACGGAAGCAAATAACAAACAAACAAAATAAAATCACACAAAACATGGGTTGCCTCCCAAGAAGCGCTTTTCTTTATTTACGAGTCTTGTAGCTAGACTCAAGGTCATGGGTTACTACGTGACCTCGTCCCTTGAAATGATATACCCCATGTAGTTGCGATCATTACTGTTATGGTGGTAGTGCCTCAACCTATCGATACTCGAAATCACCATTCCACCAACTTCTCTTCTCAAGTTACCTATCCCATCTTGGCTCACGCCTTCAATTGTGAAAGGCCAATACCACCAAGGACTCGGTTTATCTGGTGGTATCTTTGTTTCTAGGTGTCTCAAGAGTACCAAGTTCCCTTTCTCAAATGGTACATGATTTTCTGCGGGTTGAGTATGTTCGAATTCGACCTGAACCTTATTGCTTTTGCTTCTTTCATTTTTAGCCTCCTTATAGCTTTTAATTCTTGCCTCCCATGCAAGAATTTTATTCTGAACATGAATGGGTGTCGTGTCAATGTTGTTTTTGATCTTTCTCCAACTCAAATTCTCATGTCCATTTCGCGGAGTCATGGGGAAGCTAATCTTTCTTTTTCCAGATTTAAGCTCAATCTTCCTACCTTCATACTTAATGACAGCCCTCGCGGTGGCGAGGAATGGTGCCCCAAGGATGATTGGCATGCACCCATCTCCTTTATCATCGATGATCATAAAATCAACGGGGTACATGAATCCTGCAACATTAACTAATACATCTTCTGCGATTCCTAGGGGGTATACATACGAGTGTCCAGCGAGGGATAACCTAACACGAGTAGGGGCTGGCATTTTTGACGTTAGTTGGATGTAAATAGTTAGGGGCATAAGATTTACTTCCGATCCTTGGTCGGCGAAAGCACTAAGATATTTCAAGTCTCCGATGCTGGTTGGTATCTCAAAGTTCCCACATGCTATCTGCTTAGTAACCACTTTTTGTATCAATAGCCTCTCGAATACTGATCCCCCAGGTAACGTATCATACTCATCTTTTACCTTTTCCTCTTTCTCAGAACCCTGGTTGGAAGGTTGGTTACGCCCGTCACCCTTAATCCAATTTGTTATGGTGTTTTCGTTTATATCATGTTTCAGGTAGTGACTCAAAGGTTGGAATTCTGGTGGTTTTTCTAAGGTCTGTTTAGCAGGGGTTTCTACCTTCTCGTTATCCTTTTGGACAATTGTGATGGAATTAACAAATTGGGTAGTAGGAGTGGCGCTTTCTTTCCTTAGTAGCATTCTTTCGGGGGTTCTCAGGTTGGCATACTCCTCTAATAGACTCATCATCTCATTCATTTTCTCTTGCATTTCCTCTTTTTGCTTATAAACTGCTTCCTCGAATCTAGCAAGCCGATCTGAGTGAGTTGCCATATATTCTCTCATCCTAGCATCAAACTCCGAGCTAAGCTCCTCGAGAGGGGGACAAGGTGGGGCATAGTTCTGAAAAGTCTCGACATTTTCTCTAGAAGGTGACTCAGATAATGGTGCCGAAGTTGGTTTTGAGACAGAATTGACAGTAGCCCGTCTAGGACTTAAAGGTCTCCTTTGCCTTTCCTCAAAATAGTCAACTTTTGCCACGAGTTTGCATAGGAGTTCATCGGGGATTTCGGTGGTTCCTCCAGATGTTGAGACTGCATTGATGGCCGCTTTTATTGTATGATTAAACTCCCACATCTCATGATTATCAGCGGCGAGCTCCTCGATAATCGCCCAGTACTCCTCGGTGTTCTTATCACGCAGTTTACCTCCCGCGGCCCTATCGATTGTGCGCTTAGTGTGATAGTCAACATGGTCGTAGAAAATCTGGACTAAACCAAAGGTTTATACCATGATGAGGGACCTTATGGAGGAGATCCTTAAAACGGGCCCATGCTTCGTAGAAAGTTTCTCCTTGATGTTGTTCAAACATCAAAACGTCATTTCTAAGCATTGCAGTCTTCCCCGGTGGGAAGAATTGAGTAAGGAAGCGATTGGTGAGATTATCCCATGTGGTGATGGATCCCGCGGGTAAACGCTCAAGCCATTGACTAGCTTGACCCCGTAGAGAGAATTGGAATAGGCGTAATCGGGTTGTCTCTCTAGTTTCAACACCTATGTCTATGGAATCTACGATTTTAAGGAAGTCCTTAAGATGTTGGTTTGGATCTTCGGAACGAAGTCCATAGAATGCACATCCGCTTTGCACCAACCGGATGGTGTCGAATCACAAGGGGGTCACATTGGCTCTGGTGAGCTCAATGGTGTTTCGGTAGCCTTGGTGGCTAGGTCGGGAATACTCTCCTAAGGTTCGGGGCCTAAGAGGTTCTAGTGGTGGGTTTTGTTGTGGTGGGATGACGGGTTCAAGGGTGTTCCCATCGTCCATGATGTCGGGTGGTGAAGAGTTACGAACAAAAACACAAAGAAATAAGATAGACTAAAAAAAACCTAAAAATAAAAATAAAATCTCACTAGAAAGGAATCTAGCAAGTAGACCTAATAAAAAGAGATTCTAACCTAGACAATAACTATTCCCCAGGCTGCGGCGCCAAAAACTTGATACGTGGGAATCGCACCAGGCTTTACCTCTCAAGGGATCTTGAGAAGCTTACAACCCCCACCAGGCAGTGTACCTGATCGTTGTAGTATAGTATAGTGACAAGTACCGGGGGATAGATCGTTCAGCTAGGAATAGTGTCGCTAGGATTAGAAAACCTAAATACTAGTTCTAAAGATGAGGGATGATTATTTTTGTATTTTTATATTTTTTAGAAAGCAATTTAAAAATCTCAGGTTTGAAGGATTTGGGCGGAATTAGTTGCTAGTCAACTAACCCAATGCTAAAGATGCAATCAAAATAAAATACTAGAAATGAAAATAAACTAAATTAACTAAGGTTGTGAGCAATAAGTGAAGAAAATGTGTTTACTTATATTTCACTACTCCCTAGATATCTTTTACACGTTAATTACTTGTTATAGTTGCGTGGATGACGGATTGTATTCCTTAATATCATTCATGGGGTGGCGCACTTAACTCCCCAATCCTATGAGCTCTTATCTCCTCCTATGCCATGCCCAGCACAACCATAGGGATTATAAACAGTGGCTCATGCATTAAATACAACCAATAAAACCTAGTGCACATCAGTTCATGTTTCCTAAGACGTTCAAGCATGTTACCATTTGGAGATCTGCCAGTTTTCTTAAGCCTAACATCGAATTCATTCATCCAATACAAGTATAAACAAGTAATCACCACATAATTAACATCTAGGTTTCATTAGATCCAAGCAAACACAAGATAGATCTAGCCTAGCATGATGGAATTAAGACAAGAACAAGATATAGACAACCAACACATAGACATATTGATTGAATTAAAAGAATACTTATCTCAATTACACATGAAAGGTATCAAGGGCTTAGAACCCTTGAAAAACCTGTAAAATTCGCACCAAGTTCATACTTAGGGTTTCTCCAAAACTTCTCTTTTTTTAATGTGAAAATTAGAAAACTATATATAGGAAATAGGGTCTGACGGCGTCAAGACAAATCTTGTGACGCCGTCACCTCGCCGCCAAAACACTTCTCGGACTGCCTTGATCTACTTTTGACGCCGTCATGTTTTATGCATTTCCAGGCCGTCATGAATTTTACACGTGACGCCCTACTTCGTGACGCCGTCAAATATGTACTGGGCCGTCATGGAAATTACTCTTGACGCCGTCAGAAATTCCTTCTTGACGCCGTCACCTACTGTTCCCAGCAAGGAAAATTAAGACTTTGGCGTTTTCTTCACTTTTATGCTCCAAAAACGTCCGAATTGCTTCCTTTTCCAGATTTCACTCCCAAAGTACCTAAAATCACAAAAGGAACGATTTAGGGCAATATTTGATCAAATAAATTCAATTCCGGGCTTAAATGACCCCCTAAAAGTGGTTTATTTTTCGCCTCATCAAACTCCCTGGAACAGCTTTTGCGGACTACGCATCGTCGCGTACCGACGAAGTGGGATATAAGTGGTACATTTTCAAACCCGAGCCAAACCCTTACGGTGATTCCTATAACCCTTCTTGGAAAAATCACCCGAACCTTAGGTGGAAACAAAATCAAAACAATTCTTCCAATCCGCCTAATCGTTACCAACCAAATGGTTCACCCTCCGACCGTACTTTCAACAACAATCCTTCTAACAACTATGGTAGTACCAACAATCTTAAAGGATTGATGTCCAAGTTTATGGCATCTCAAGAAGCTCGCATATCTAAGTTTGAAGCCGATTTCAAACAATAGCAAAGCCAGATGACCACCAAAATTGACACATTGTTGAAAGTTCTCAATGACCGAGAAATGGGTGCACTCCCAAGCGACACGGTCAAGAACCCGAAACTAAACGTTAATTCCATATCATCAGTTTCGTCACCCATTTCTTGTCCGCAATACTACTCGGTTAAATCAACGAGCACGTGTTTCAAACAAAACCAAATTCTTCAAAAGGACCAATCAAATAAAACACCCGATACAAAACCGGTCAAAAGCATAGTTGAAACACCTCCTACGCAAGACCTTGACGATGAATTCAAGGAGCTTCACCTTGAACGCCCCGTCATTTATGTCTTAGCCCGTGCTCCCTACTATAGTGCTCTCCTAGAAAAGTATGAGAAATTTAAACTAGGTAAAAATGGGACCACCTTCGTTCAAAACAAGTTGCCTAAAAAGCTTGATGATGTGGGTATATTTGTTTTGCCTTGTAAGATAGGAAAATCTGAAGCTTTCGACACACTAGCCGATTTGGGGTCAAGCCTCAACTTGATTCCCTTATCCCTTTTCACCACTCTCAAGCTAGGAAAGCTAGAGGAGACGGAGGTATTAATTGGTCTAGCGGATGGGAGTATTGCCCACCCGGTTGGGATGATTAAGGATGTAGTTGTTCAACTAGGGAAGTTAACTATTTTAGCGGATTTTCACATCCTAGATATGGTTAATGACACTACATTCCAATTATTAGTAGGAAGAGGATTTTTAGCAACCGCTAGCGCCATGACAGATTGTAAGGAGTCTAAGATAGCGGCAGGTGAGGGCGATACTTGGTCAGTATATGATGTTAAGAAACATAGCTATAATTGTGAGGATGAACCGACACCACATTGGGTAGAGATGAATAGGAGGCCATCTAGATATGGACCTTGGATAGAAAGAAACTTTATAGGACCTCAACGCCCATTCTATCTAGAAAAGGATTTCATCGATAAAACACATTCGGTGGAACAACTCATAGCTAGAGATGAAGAGCTAGACCCTTTTGAGGACCCCCTAGTCTTAAGGAAAATGATTGAGTTCTTAAGCGTAATGCCCATTAACATAGAGATGAACAAGTGGAAAAGAGAGGGGGATAAGTGTAAATGGAGGTGGGACAAGCCACCTAAGGAAGGTGACGAATCATGGCATATGAAGATGATTTTGTAAGATCCGGATGAAGAAAAGTTTGAAAGGTCATACCGCACTAAGAAAACCGATAGGAAGTTGAAACCTAAGTTTGATCCCAAAGATGTCCTCAATGAGGAACTCACGCATATCACGTAGTAACCCATGACCTTGAGTCTAGCTACAAGACTCGTAAATAAAGAAAAGCGCTTCTTGGGAGGCAACCCATGCTTTGTGTGATTTTTATTTTTGTTATTTGTTTCCGTATGCATGCTTTATTTTTATTGTTGGTAGATCATGTTTCAAACTAAAATGGTGAAAATACTTTATTTTGTTGTTTGGCTTATTCTTAACTTCATTCAAAGGTATTTCACAAAAGATAAGTGTAAGGGGAAACCCCAAATATGTTTTTAAGAAACAAACTTGATCATGATTCTCCACAATATTAAGTGAACATGTATATTCGTATTTGTTAGAGTCAAATATTTGTATCGATTCATAATGATGTTTTGCAGGATTTTCCAGGAAGTAGGGCAAAGTTTTTCCAGAAATTTTCCGGAAACTTAACATAAAAATTTCTGCAGGTCACTTCTGACGGCGTCAGGAAGAAATTCCTGACGGCGTCACGTGTAAAAATCTGGAAATTTTACCAGTTTTGTTTTTCTAACGGAGTCTTAAAGTTTTTGTTGAATCTTTAGTTTTATAATCTCCAGGGAATCTGCAAACATTCATTCCACAAGCATTATATCTTACATTGTTTTCTAGGATTTATTATTATATATAGATTGCCGCCGATTTTACGCGAGGTTGCCTTGTTTGTTTTCTCAGGTTTAACATGTTATGTTTGACAAGAAGATGATTTATATTCTAGAAGGGAAGCTTTGATTGTTCATTTTCTTGGAGGAAGATCTAACCTTATTACCATACTATCCATACCGAGCGAATCAGGAGAGTATTTGATTTCATTCTTTTACCTATTTCACTTTTATATTCTTTAATTGAACATTGGAGACAATGTTCATCCTAAGTGTAAGGGGAGGGTAAATGATGATACCTTATAGTATACACTTTCGCTTGAGTTTGTTTGTTTGATGGTAGATGTGTAATAAAACTATGAGAAATACTTGTTAGTGTAATTTTAGCGCCAAATTTAAATTTTTTACAACATTTAGGAGTGAAACTTTAGCCATAGCAAGCGTCTCATGGATAGGAGTCGTATGACTAGCACAAAACCGTACCATTCAGAAAATTTTCCACCCAAATATGTGAGGTTCGCCTTTAGATTTGATAGGAAAAGCATTTACTATTAGTGCTTATGAGTGTACCGGTAGCATTTAGATTTTAGAACTTGCGTTAGTGATGCATCCCGAGACCGCTAGTGAGACTACATTCGTGTAGTAGGATTTACTACATGATAAGAGGCATTATGATCACCCTTGTGTTAAACCCGTATTTTAATTACTTGACCATTTAAGTCATATTACTTGGCTAGTAAAGTCAATTAATTTTTCCCAGACCTTAGCGTTGTACTCATTTTTAGTACACGAAACCCCTAGTACACCCCTCCGAGCCTATCTTTTCGTTTCTAACTTTAAGCATTTTACTTAAAGGAAGAATTTGTGACACCCCACTTAAATGTACAACCAAATCGCCTTAGCCTTCCGTGTATGCACTCATCTTTAGTGCATTATTGTTACATGATTAAACCCTTAGTTAATTATCTAATTGATTACATGGTTGGTAAGTCGAGTCATATCCTTGTACATATTGTTTTGGGACGATTGGGACGATTGGGTAAAGTACTATTATTATGGAGTAATGGGGAAGAACATCATATTATTACCCCCGTATGTGCGTTAATCTTAAAAGTACTCCAAGTGTTTTGATTATCTTAATTCGAGTCATTAGATTAGTTTATTGTAAAGTATGTAAAAATTCAAGTGTAAGGGGAATATTCATTCTCTATGATATATTATTTTGGATGGTAGGGTAAGAGTGTATGCACACAAAAAAAAAATAAAAAAAAATAAAATAAAAAAATCGAAAAAAAAAATAATAAAAAAATAGAAAAAGAAAAGAGAGAAAAAACATACGGACTACCATCCCGTTTCATTCTATGTTTATTTTATGTTTTTGTTATTTTTCATTTATTAGCTTAAGTCGAGTCTAGTCTTGGCTTAGCAACGCCATATTGTACATGTAATTAACCAAGATTATTAGCTCGCCACCAGTAAAGATTGCCTATATCCAACAAAACCGTGTATTCCATATCCCTACACCTAACGTTACAACCCTTTAAAAGACCTCTTTGATAGTTTATCCTAGGTGCTTACGCCATGTGGTGGAGGTTTGATCCTTTCCCAAACCTATGGTAATCTATTTTGCTATGACAGGTAGTGAGAGATGTTTTCCATTTCCATATTGTGATATATACTTTATTACACCCGAGAAATGTGAGTATCTAAACACTATTTGTGAGGTGCTAGTGTATGACCTCCGTGCTTGTCTTTGGTCTTTAGTGGAACGATTATTTGTTGTAATTACTTTATATTAGTGTTAAATGACCCATAACTTGTATTTTGACTAGAATAAAAGCGCATTTGCTTGAGGACAAGCAAATCTCAAGTGTAAGGGTATATGATGAGGCGAAAAATGAACCGTTTTTAGGGGGTCATTTAAGCCCGGATTGAATTTATTTGATCAAATATTACCCTAAATCGTTCCTTTTGTGATTTTAGGTACTTTGGGAGTGAATTCTGGAAAAGGAAGCATTTTGGACGTTTTTGGAGCATAAAAGTGAAGAAAACGGCAAAGTCTTAATTTTCCTTGCTGGGAACAGTACCTGACGGCGTCAAGAGCAAAATGGATGACGGCCCAGAGAAAATGTGACGGCGTCAGAACAAAGGCGTCAAGAGTAATTTTGGTGACGGCCCAGAGCAGAATCATACATGACGGCGTCAGCTATGGATCTAGGCAGTCCGAGAACTTTATTGGCGGCAAGATGACGGCGTCAGATTTTTCCGCTTGACACCGTCACCTCCTAAAATCTATATATACTTTTCTATTTTTCATTCATTAAGAGAGGAACTTGTGTGGAGAATATTAGGGCCGAACTTTATAAACCATAGTTCGTTTGTAACAGTGTTTTCAAGGGTTTTCACCCCTTGAAACCCTTCATGTTCAATTGAGATAAGTTTTATTCCAATTCATTCAATATGTCTATGTGTTGTTTGAATATATCTTACACTTGTCTTGATTTTAACATGCTAGGCGAGATCTTACATTATCTTTCTACTTATCCTCCTACCCACACCAACTTACAACATGTGTAACGTACTAATTCTCTTCCTTAATTTAAGTCATTGATCAATCTACTTGTCATTATCACATAAGTAAGAAGATATGTAGGCATATCAAGTAGAAAGGTATATCATTTTCCTAATTACAAGGCATATCTTTTGATGGTAGGTCACAACACTTGATGCAGAATCTTCTTGTACTTAGGTGGCATTTGGTTAGCCCTTTTGCATACAAGTAATGATTAAATTCCTTTAAATAATTGTTTGGTAAGATGCATATCTATCAAAAGTGAGCCATCAGAATTTAATAGTGAATCCAGAGAAGGGGGTAAGGTTTCACTCAGGGCATGTTTGGTAGGGTGAAATTCAGAGAAATGAAATGAAGCACAGAAATCAAATTAACAGAAATGAATTCCACAGAAATTCAGTAAAAGTTCTTGTGTTTGGTAACACCAGATAATTGACTTAAGAAATCAGTAAAAATTATTATTATTATTATTATTATTATTATTATTATTATTATTTTTTATTTATTTATTTATTTTTTTTATAATAATCATCACTTTATTGAAAAACAAATAGGATTTTACAAGAAATTAGTGGGGAGCCGAGATACTAACTGAGCCCCCACACCTCTAGCTACAGCAAAACCAATCCTAATAATAATAATAATAATAATAATAATAATAATAATAATAATAATAATAATTATTATTATTATTATTATTATTATTATTATTATTATTAATTATTATTATTATTATTATTATTATTATTATTATTATTATTATAAAAATAACACTTTATTAGAAACTTATAGGGTTTACAAGAAATTAGTGGGGAGCCGCGATACAAGCTGAGCCCCTACCCCTCTAGCTATAGCGAAGCTAATCCTACTAAAAATATGAATAGCAGCACGTGCCCCAATGTCTTGAGTCACGGAGAACTTTCGGATTCGCTTCAGCAGAGTCACCGCATCCTTCTCAAGTTCACCAAAAGAAGAGAATGAGAAGGGAAGAAACCCATATCCAATATTCGCGCACTTAGCCTCATATTTGGCGCGTTTACTTTGTGCGGCCTCAACCACCGCACTACCCGGCACGAAATCAACCATACCAGTTTGCGTCAAGGGCGATGACCCTGTCAGATTGACACAAACATCAAGTCCTCCATCCCACGAGTATAACAACACATCAGCTGGCCGTAAGGATCTGTCCCTTTCTCCGCTAAGGCCAATATCAACTTCTTTACGAGCCGAGACCCCCGACCGAGAACATATATCAACAAGGGTATCGCGCACCACATTATGCCGATGTTTAATACCAATAATACCAGCGCACGATACAGCATGATCCCCATAAATATCACCCGCAAAGACCCTGGAACAAGCTGAGCACGGGACTTGAACAGAGAAAAGTGGGACACCTAGTCAATAACATAACACACAACGGTAGGTCCTAGCATTCATAGTCTGTCCCAACCCAGATATCGGGACCACCTTAAGCCAGTCTGAAGTGTAATCCTCCATTTGTGATTTCCATAACGCCATCTGTCGAGTAGATAGGGAAAAAGTAGATTCAGTCATTCGGGTAACACGTGTGAAATATGTATCTGCCAGTTTCTTCATGAGTTTAGGGGCAGCGATCTAACTTGGATTACTCAAAAGGTCAATCTCCATTTTCACATTAAAAGCACACAAGGCAGCATCAAAGGAAGGCCCAGAAGCTACAATACCAGAATGTCGAAGCAACTTAGTTTGCAAGCTAGCGGATTGGAGTCTAGACGCAAGGAATGCATAGTTCAATACATCACCTGCAGAGTAAACACCAAGCCCTCCAAACACAAAGGGTAAGGTGGCAAGCCTCCATTTCCAATCACCAAAACTAGGCCCAGAAGCAGTGACAATACGCTCCAAAGAAGAATGAAGTGCCGTGTCAAATGAAATCTGAGCACGCTCGAAAACCTGGGGAGAGCATGTGCGCATAGCAAAATATAATTTGGAAATACCAGCACAAGCACGAAGGAGCAACAACTCACACTGAGGGTCGTTAATCTTAGAAACAGCACCCATAAGCTCAATGGTTTTGACAACCCTTTTCATAACCAGCTCACTGCTAAAATCAAAGTCCACACTAGCTGGCCCACCCAATAATTTAACACCGTGCAAAGGTCGGGCAATATTAAGGGGAAAAACACCTACAATCCTGCTTCTGGGGTCTTCCTTAGGCCAAAAAATCTCAGCTAAGAATTGGTTTCCTCTAAGAATTGGTTTTCACTTAATATGTAAAGGAAATGAATTCCTTGATTTTGTATGTAAATTCAACTATTTAAGAATTGCACATCTCCACCTTTTTATTTATTAGGCTACCAAACAAAGAAAATGAATTCATTTCCAATTCTTTGATCTCATTTCCCTCAACCAAACATGCCCTCATTGATACACTATGGTGAACCTTACCCTCTCACACACTACATTCAATTAATTTAACAATAAAAAGTGCTAGCACTCTCATATTTATTTTTTCTATTATGTTAATTATAATAATTATTTTAATTAAATAATATTATAATTTTGATTCTATTTTCTTTCATGCATAAACCAAATCCGAATCCGATTATAAACCTTCTTACAAACCAAACGGCTCCTTAACTTTTTCCCTCAAGGTTTCTAGAATACTAGGGAGTAGTACCATAAAATAAAATTGTCATGCCTCCCAACGCTTTTGACTTCTTGTCTTCTTCAATGCTAGATAAATTAATGCAGACGCCAAACTTTTCTTATTCCAACTAAAAAGTCCATTAAACACAATACATAATCGGAATTAAATATTCAATGACAAAAATGAGATTCCTGCTTTTACATGACCAGCCTACTCATATGATGTAATTACTACTAATTACCAAAAAATTCTGAACTCTCAAAAGTACAACCACAAAATTCTAATATCAGAAACTAAAATCTATATTTGAGAAATAAAATTCACATGAAAGACAAACATGGAGAAAAGATGAAGTCAAAGGTTCACATCCCTTATGTTGAAGTAGTATGTCGTTATCGTGTCTCTAACACACGGAATTGTAATAGGTCTCGGTACACATAAATTCCTAACTATTGCCTAACAAAATTTGGTAACTTTTGAACAATGAATTACTAAAAAGATGCAGAATAGAACAACAACAAATCAATAATAACAAAAAGAGTATTATTTCATAATAAACAGAGAAAATAGCATATGAAGTTATGAACAACAATAAGAAAACAGATCCTGGAATAAATACACTCGTCAAAAATCGACTATCCGTGTACGTAATCAATTACAACAATATAGAACCTAAGCTGATCATACGCCTACAGCTTGTTCTTATACTGACAAGTTTGATTAGCGATCCTTCTGTTTGTTACATCAATATTCACATCACACGTCGAAGTAGACGTGACATGAATATGAATAAAAAGAACACGAACTTTAGCCTTAATCCTCGTATACGTAGTAAACATCAAGTTACCTCCCAAAACCTCCGTATATAACTCCGATCTCCTAGCCAACCGATCCGCATAAACAGTTAACGTAAGATTCAACTGTTTCTTATCATCAGACCCAATCTTTCCAGCTGGAACAGGAACATTACCAATATCTTCACCTTTGTACCTTATAATAGCAGAACTGTTTTTGTACTTGACACCAACTTTGTTAGGGTTTTCGATAGAGATGTCAAGTCCTAGTGAAAGGTTTAAAGAAACTTGTAGAGCAACAGGGTGTATGGAAAAATTAAAATCTTCTAATGAAACGTTGTCCACAGTTAAAACGGGTTTCTTGGCTTTAAATACTGTTAGACCTAATATTAGTAACACTAAAGCAATAGTAAAAAAGGTTCCGAGTACCGATGACCATATGATTATGCATCTGCGGCGTTTACGTTTCTTGGCATCGTCGATGGTGACGGGAACTGGGACGGCTCGGAGTGGTTGCTCTTGTTTTTTCTCGACGTCCATGTTATATATATTGGAGTTGTGATTATTGTGAGTTTATTGGTATGGAAATAATTTCGGATGTATATATATAAAGTGGGGGAGAAGAGATATGATAAAAACGCGGTGTAGTTTAATTGTTGGGAGTTGGGAGTCTATACATGTGGGTCATACTTTATTGTATAGATTTTGATGTGTCAATTTTTTATTTAATGTGTCAAATGCAAGACTATTTTTATGCTTTTTTTTATTGTCAAAATCTGACTGCTACAATTTAATAATAAGTTATATTATACCGACTCGGTTGATTTTTACTAGATAGATAGATGCGATGCGGAACGAGTAATAATTTATACTATATACTATGGGGCACCGACTCGAAATCCATGTCCGGTTAAAAAATTAATTTTTCAAATAAAAAATAATAAATTTTATTAGTAAAAAAAAACTTACAAAATATACCCTGGACTTTTTAATATTTACGATTTTTTTATATAACAAACTTTGTTTGTCAAATACCTAACGGATATTTGTGAATAAAAAAAATACTGACAAAAAACCCTCTCGATAGCGAACAGAACAAGCCCAATATTGATATGTTTTTGACGTACACACGATTTTATAAAGAATGTTGAAGTTTAGTATATATAGTTTTTAATTAAAAAGAACTTTTAAAATGCGCCATTAACTTTTTAAATAACTTTAAAAATTATCCTAAATATTTTTAAAACTATAAGGGCCAATACCTCCACACAAAGACATCCTTCACTTACGGCTCAAGTTCTTTTCCAGTGATGTCAAGAATCTGATTAATCCATATTCGATTGATTAAAAGTACCTGCCGGAACGCGGCGGGCACGAATACCTTGTTCTATATATATAACATGGGACAATGGATGGTGCCAATCACCTTCGTTGTACATTAGAATAATATTATCCTGGGTAAGCCCATTCTTCTGAGCCCACAATTCTGCGTGGACGTGGCCTTCCAGGCCCATAAATGGCTTCTGGTAGCAGCCCATGTAGCCCAAAGGTTGTTGGACTTATGTTGTGTTGCCTACATGAAGAAACAAACGAATAACAGAACGAGTATTACTGCCATTATACGTGTCTCTCTTTCCCTCATTCTCTGATACGTGCATTTCTTCTCTTAGTTCTCTCTCAAACTTCATTGACTCAAAACCAATAACAGATGACTCTTATGAATATCATATCTAACAAAAAAAGTCTATCTATCTCTTCTCTCCCATACAATTCAAACCACACAGTGGCCGCCTAATACAAATCACACAAACGGTTTGTGATGGGTGCCACGTAACAGAAATGACACATAAACGATTTTAGTGGTGGTGATGGCCAGATATGGCTTCACAAGTGGTTAGTTACTCCATTTATTAATAAATTTTTAGGGTTTCTATTATTTATAGGTAAAATACCAAAATGATAAATTGTTCATTTATAGAGCTAAAGAACTTGATACAAAAAACGGTCAGGTGGTAATGTTTTGATTTGCGGTATGCGGCTTTGAGGGTGCGATTATTGAAGGTATGTGGTTTAATTTTGTGGGTTTGTGTATAATTTTTGGAAGAATTTTTTATTTTAATTATACCTATTTTTTTTAATGGAGTTTGTCTTTATACGGGTTTTTAATTTCGATGTGTTACGGTGTTGACCACAAACTCTGTTTGTACTTGATAATCATTTGGTGCGGTGTTGCGAGGATGATGTTGGTTCGTCTGATGTGCTCATTCAGGTAACAACGCTTACTTTTGTTATCGATGTTACTACTATGTTTTACTTTCAGATTGCTAACGCATGCTAAAACACATTTGTACAGTTTATAACACATCCTTAACTAACATATAGTAGCTTCCGTATATGGATTAGAAGTGTCAAGGTGTGGAATTATGTTTGCATTAGCCCACATAATTCTTTGGTGGCTGATAAGTGAAGGAAGTGTGTACCATGCTACACAGTAATTATGTTGTTATTGTTCATTTGTTTTATGAAAAGAAGGGGGATCGGTACTACAAACTGATATACAATCTTTTGTGTAGGTAAAAAGTGTTTGGATTAACCCAACTGCATTTAATGCAACGGCTGCGCAAGGTGAGATCAAGTACAGAAAAAGAAATGAAGGTGAAACGAACAACAAGTAAAGAGGTGCCTGATGAGGCTCATGTTGGAATACGGTTTTAACTTTTAAGTAAGCACACTGGGTCGCCGTAAGTATATAGTTTAGCTGCAAAATTTTCAGGTTGATGTTCGGTTAGATATGATGTACTAAAAGGGAAAGTTTATACTCTATGCACAGTCACTTATAGTTGTTCCTTACATTTCATGGTTCCACCTCTTAGGCTGTAAATTTGCATGTTTTAATGATCACAACTAATTTCCTAAGACATCCAACAAACTGAGGCAATGTAATACGTTTGAGTGCAGAAACGAAAATGCGCTACACGTTTTGGACAAAATTCTACAGCCACCATATAACAACAGCGTTCATCGAAACTATCGTATGCCAATGTAACTTTTTGTAAATGCCCCCGCCGCAACACGGCGGGATACCGCCACTCGTTATTTATGTCTCATCACAGCGCTACTTCACTATCTATTTAATAACATGGGTTTTTCAAACTTGTGCTCTAAGGGCACAAGTTAAGCACATTAAAAAGTACATAAAAGTACTTAGGGGCCCATACAAAAGTACCGACAAATGTACTTTTGTGTGAATTTTTATGTTCTATTTTGTAGGTCTCATATTACTTTTTGTGTGCTTAACTTGTGCCTTAGGGCACAAGTTAGAAAAACCCTTAATAACATACTAGCAGGGTCCCAGCGCGATGCAGCTGCGGGCACCATGTAATTTAATTTTTTTGATTAATAATTTATTTTATTTGTACGTTTTTTGGCAATAGCTTTACTGATTAGTTTTTTATGGCAAAAGTTTGATGAAATTTTGCTTTGTTTGTATTATTTTATTTATTATTTATTTTATATTTTTGTTTAGTAGTTTGCTTGGTTTATACAATATGTGAATATATTTTAGTTTATTATATTTTTTTTAACAATAAATTTACGGATATCAAAAATTTCATTTAGCTCGTGTCCGTTCGGGCTCGAGCCCGTTTGACCTGTGCCTATTCGGGCTTGAGCCCATTGCCCGTTCGGGCTTAAAAATTTGTATAATATGCTTTATTATTTGTATTAGTGACATTTAATGCAGGAATTGTGTTTAAGTTGGTTGCACAATATGCTTGATAATTTGTATTTTCTTATGTAAGGGGTGTTTTAATAATTGTAATAATTGTACTTATTGACTATTTAATTAATTGTATTTAATATACATAATGATCAATTTTAAGTCATTAATTTTCAATTTTAAGTCATTAATTTTAAACTTTAATGGCAAAAAATGTCTAATTATGTTGAATCACTTATACTTTTAGCATTAAAATGTGTAATGCCTAATTTTAAGTATTCTATTAATAGTAGGCATTCATGCTTTATAATATAGTATGAAAAATAACTAAAATACTTTATTAAAAAAAAAAAAAAAAAAAAAAAAAAACTTATCGATGCACACTCATTTTATTTTTATATATTTTTTATACAAACATATTTTAAATTAAAATTCAAATACGATATATAAAAAAATGATACGAATTACAAATACATACAAACTAAAAAGCACGATACTACAAATATTAAAAATATGATACAATACGACAAATATCAAGGACTACGATACGACAAATAATAAAAACTACGATACGACAAATACTAATTTGAGCCAAAATGTCTTGCTTGGATCTCGTCTTTGATTTTTCAATGCCCGCCAAATTTCCCGGCCTCATCCTCTCGAGAAACTTCAATTCCTCAAATTTCTTATGAGTTTTGATAAAATCAAGTTTTTTAGCACGTTATTGTCACAACTCTTCTTGGACCATTTGCTTGAAAGGTTCTCTACTAGATGAAGATCCCGCCGAACGAGTAGAGTCTGATTTTTGACTCTTGGAAGGCCCTGGCTTGCCGGGAGGAATTGGTATTGTATCATCTTAAAATAGCTCGTTCGGTTCTTCAACGTCATTGGCCGTACGAACGCGTCTTTCGGGTTGAACGACTTTGGCACCACATCATTTGTGATGATCTTTCAAGACATCCCATGCTTCATAGTGGACAAACGCAAACCCCCACATTTCTTTGAATATTTTATAACAACAAGCTAGCCACGTCGAATTGTTTTCACCACTCATCCGTTCATGTTCATCGACAATCCTGGCGAACTTGTTGCAATTCCATGTCAACGTTGTCCACTTTCCCATGATCATATCCTTGTTACGTTCGTGGGATGTATTGCGGTTGTATTCACTTGTAAAGTAGCTAACCGTTGTTGTTTTGTTGTGACATTTTTGGAAGAAAAAATGGAAGTGTTTATGAAACTGTTGTTAAATTGTGATTTGGGTTGAATATTTGAAAAATGTTTTAGTTAAAAGTGGTTATTTATAGGTGAAAAGTGGGGTATTTTTTAGCCGTTTACAACCATTGCATAACGTTCAAATCTTGGAAAAAAATCGAATAACGGCTAGTTGGTGGGTTGACTGATGGACGAATGGCGTCGCTGCCGGTGCAAAACGTCGGTGCCATTCGTGTTTTTTTTTAAGCCAATGGCGAACAAACAAAAAACTACACCGCGCACTCTTATATTTAATTTTTTGGATGTTACTTATTGTTTGTATTGTTATTCACGTACAATACCTGTGATGAATAGTTTTTGATGATGGAGGTGTATTTTTTTTTTTTTTTTTTTTTTTGGGTAAAGATTGATGATCGAGGTGTAAAAGAAGTGTGACTCTGATAATTTTTTTAAGTGGTGTAAAAAAGAGTTAATTTTGTTCAAATTTTATTTGCTTTTTTCTTTTTATAGAAATTTATAGTACATTACAATTTTATATAAGCACATCAAATCTCAAATATTATACTCGACATTATTATTGATAATATGCAACTAATTATAATATCCGTGCGTGTACAATATTTTGGCATATGGATTTTTATGTGTATATATACCTTATTAGTTCATTGGTCGTTTGGTTAGTTGGATGAGTTTGTTATCTCGTTTTAGTTGTTTAGTTCGGTATTGATTTTGATTAGTTATTCGGTTTGATTATGTTCTAGTTTTGATATGGTTATGAACCCTAGGGTCACGGGTTTACATTTACGAGTCGGAAGGTTTTACTTACTTTAAATTCTTCAATTCATTGGCTTATATTTATTTTCTTATCGTTATAATTGTGATCCATGATAAAAACATGCATTTTTGACCATAAACAATAAACCAATATCTTGCTGCAATCATATTTTTGTTATATTAATATGTGAGACGTGCAAAACCGATGAAACATTTCACTCCAATGATACTAATAATTTTCAACAATTCATCAACTTTTTTTTAAAACACATTCTTTAACCCGTCATTAAATACGCTCTAAGCTACTATTTTGTAACATGGAAATAATTCGCATGCTTAAGTCATATGACTACTATTATGTCTAATCTAATCATTGTTCGATACATGAATTACATGATTTATCTTTCCTCAAATTTATCATTGATCTTGCCAAATGTATGAAAATATGCGTTAGTCACAAAATTAAGCATGACAATTAGTCATGCCAATCAATATTCTCGGTAACAAACTCCTGTAAAACTAGTATTGTATAAAATTGACATAACATTTAATTGACCTTTTCTAGAATACCCAACTAAAAAGACAAAACACCCATCATCTTATGTTCAACCATCATTAAGTTTTTTTCAATTTATTGGTATTTTCTAGTTAAGTCACCAATTTCCATTCAAGGTGGCTTTGGCTAGTATTTGTAGTATTTATTCCTATAGCAGACTTAGGACCTATTTGGTACCTGGTTTTTCATAGGTTTAGAGTGAAAGATTAAAAATTTTCATGAGTGAGAGAAAAAAAATGGACTATGTGAGAGAGAAAAAAGAGGCTAGCAACTTTCCGGTGAGAGAGCGTGGTAAGGAATACGAGTCGAGAGTGAGAGAGAACGTGAGAACGGGGCACATAGGAAATAAAGGGCAATACAATGGTAAGCGACTAGGAACCAATTATACCGGGGGGAAACGGAACTCATCGGTATCATTTATGTTTTTCAACTTTCCTGAGGAGTGGGGAATGGGGAACCTTTGGATGATCTTTAAAAAGTACGGCACAGTCTATGACATGTTTATGGTTCAAAAACGATTGCTAAATGGTCAAAGATACGGTTTTGTCCGGTTTAAGTTCGTCATCGATGTAGACGAATTACTAAGGAAGTTACGGCAGATTAAGATTGGAGAAGTCTACTTGAGAGTGTTCGTGGCTTTCAATAGGAGGAACTCTGATGTCAGGAGTAAGCTGGACAGAAATGAAGGGGATAATAAGAGATGGAAGGAAAATAATAGCTGGAAAGGGGGTGAAGTTAAAACGGGAATCCGAGACAATCGCCGATATAGTGAGGTGGTTCATGGTGGTAACTGGGAAAGGGAGAAGACGAAGGGCGACAAGGATGGATCGAATGACAATAGAAGGAAACATGAGGACAAAATAAACAACCGTGAGAAAGATATAGGCAAAGAAGAGGTGAGGACCATCGAGGTGACTGATGATGAGATTAACGTCGGAGTGTTTAATAGAAGTGTGATTGGGGAGGTGAAAAAACTTTGCTTTCTAACTAAACTACCGTACTTTTGCAAGGAACAAGGACTGAACAATGTTGAAATCAAGTTACTGGGTGGTCTAGAAGTCATGTTGGTTTTCGACACTACGGAAACGGCAAGCAACATTTTGAACAATGTCGAGCACGGAATCAGGAGGTGGGTCCATAAGTTGAGACGATGGGATATAGATTACAAACCATCCGGGAGGTTGACATGGGTTAATATCATTGGGGTTCCTGTATCGTGTTGGGCTGAAACAGTCTTTAGAAAAATTGCGATGCAACATGGTACCATAATGGGGATGCATAACTGTAGATTAGATGGGAACCAAAATTTAATATGTGGAAAAGTTCATATACACACTGTCAGTAAGGGTTTGATAGATGATGTGGTTAATACTAAAGTCAAAGGAAAGGAGTTCAATGTCATTGTCGTAGAGGAGGCTAGAGATGTAACCGAACTTGACATCGAAGAGGTAAACAGTAAAAATCATCACGGTGAAGAACATAATGGGTCGGTACAAGGGAGAGCTGTGAATGACGTCGTAATGTCTGAAGCTGAAGATAGTGATAGTGGTGATGAATCAAATGATGAGGAAGATGAATCCGATGAGGAAAAGGTGATAACCGGCAAGGCTGAAAATAAAACCGAAGATGTCGATGGTCGGAAGACAAACTCAGTCGATCGGAAAATAAGGGAAGATGAAGAATCAAGAATCTCCACTGGGACGAGGGTTCGTGATTCTTTCGAGGAGGAAGAAGTTAGCCCCGAGGATAAAGACGGGGAAGGAGGTAGTGTATTGTCCAGAGGGTTATGCATGAAAAAGTTAAGTAAGAATATTATTGTGGGGCCCGAGAATGCTGATTTTCAAAGTCTGCAAGATGGGAATAAAAATGTCGACTTTGGTGGGTGTGACAATATCTTATATAGTGGATTAAAAGTCAACAATAAAGTGTGTAATAATAGCGAAAATGGGCCAGAAAAGTTAGGAGTCCACTTGCCCCACTTGGATGTATCTAGTGGGCTAAATAAAGAGATTAGAGATGTAAACTGTTCTGGGCTTGGAATGAGTAATGGAGTGCAGATTAGTAAGGAAAAGATGGATGAGAATAATGTACAAGATCAACATAAACAAACAACAGTCGAAGACCAACAAAGTTTCCTCTCAAGAGGGGAAAAGAGAGAGGATTCACCACCTAACTTGAATGGCAGTGGGGGAGATAGATTTAAGAAGAAAAGAAAAGCCAATATGGCAGGTGAGTTTGAGGGAATTAATAATGTGAACTTGTTCTCACCTGGGGTGGGGGGCGCGCACGCAGGCAGAAGTAGTGGTAAGAAATGGATTGGAAGGAAAAATGTAAAAAAGGCAACAGAGGTGGCTAAAAAAAACGGGTGGTGAAGGTTTAGGAGACGATAAAGAAGGAACTCCAGAGGTATATAAGGAAGATCATGAAGTGGAATACGAAAATAAAGGGGCTTTAGATCTCGAAGGAGTGGAGCGCTCGGATTCGGATAGCCAAAGTTGTTCCATTAGTTTGGAACAAGTTAAAGAAATTGGGGAGATGATTGGAGTTTCCTGGATCAAGGCAGAATCGGAGAGGACGAAGGATAATGAGGGTCATGAGGCTCTTATTGGAGAGAATGGTGATGCGGTTACTGGACAACAGTAAGTCTTGGTACGTATCGTTTTGTTTAAGTTTTTATGAAGATAATATCCATTAATGTGAGAGGTTTGGGTGAGACCGGGAAAAAAGGGTGGGTTAAATCAATTATTAAAGATGAACGTCCGGATATTATAGGATTACAAGAAACGAAAAGTGGGATAGTAGATGATGTTTGGATTGAAGACTTATGGGGTGGCAAAGGTTTTGGTTTTACTCAATTAGCGGCGAATGGGAGTTCGGGTGGTATTATGCTAATATGGGACGCCAACATTTTTAATTGTAAAGATGCAATGGGTGATGAGAGATTTATCGCAATTAGAGGGGTTTGGAAAGGTAGAAATAGCGAGGTGTTCCTAGCTTGTATATATGGGCCGCACATAAGTAGTCAAAAAACTTCTTTATGGGACAGACTTGCAGGTTTAATGAATAGAATGAATGGTGCTTGGTGTATTTTTGGTGATTTGAATGTGGTTAGGAGGGGGGAAGATAGAATGAATTCGCAAGTGAATATTAGAGAGATGAATGAATTCAATGATTTCATTAACATCACTAGGCTAGTGGAGGTCCCTATGGGTGGGCGGAAATATACTAGAGTTAGTGACGACGGCATGAAGTTTAGCAAGTTGGATCGATTTTTGTTGAATGAAGACTTTAGTAATATTTGGGGTAATCTTTCAGTTGTCGCTTTGGATAGAAAGCTATCAGACCATTGCCCGATAGTTATAAAAGATGTGGAGCTAAATTTCGGACCGAGACCGTTTCGTGTATTTAACATTTGGATGGAAGAGCCTGACTTTGGTCAAGTGGTGGAGGATGCATGGAATAAAGAAGTTAATAGTAG
This sequence comes from Artemisia argyi, assembly GCA_030686995.1. Lineage (NCBI taxonomy): Eukaryota > Viridiplantae > Streptophyta > Magnoliopsida > Asterales > Asteraceae > Artemisia > Artemisia argyi. The sequence continues at coordinate 53,600 of JARVZY010002959.1, forward strand.
ACGACCAGATTCTAGATTTCGTGATAAGCTTAAAAATGTTAAAGAAGAACTTAGGAAATGGAGTAAGGAGAGATTTGGTGCTTCTAAGGAGAAAATTGAGGCTCTTAAAAAAGAGGCTATGAGATGGGAATTGGAAGCGGAAAATAGAATTTTGAATGACAAAGAAAGAACGGACTGGATGGAGGCAAGAAAACTATGGATGGAAAAAGAAAATGATCAATGTAGCATGCTTCGTCAAAAGGCTAGAGTTAGATGGGATGTGGAAGGCGACGAAAATTCAAAATTTTATCATTCTTATGTAAAGCGAAAAAATAATAAAAGTAATATTAGAGGACTTATGGTTAACGGTCTATGGTGTGAAGACCCAAATCTGATTAAGATGGAAATGGCGAGACATTATAAAGCACTATTTACCGAGGGGTCGTTGATACGACCTATTTTTTGTTGTGACAGAATTGAAAAGCTATCGTTGGAAGATGTGGCATTATTAGAGAAGGAGTTTAGTGAAAATGAAGTTCTGGAAGCGATTCACGGGTGTGGGGTAGATAAAGCTCCGGGGCCGGATGGGTTTAATTTTAAATTTATTAGAAAGTTTTGGGAGATTCTAAAGTCGGAGTTGATAAATGCCGTCAATTGGTTTTGGAATAAATCAGAGATTTCGAGAGGATGCAATGCAACGTTCGTGACTCTCGTTCCTAAAGTTGCGGATCCTATTGGGCTAGGAGATTTTCGTCCTATTAGTCTTGTTGGCTGTTATTACAAGATAATTGCGAAAATGTTAGCCGAGAGAATTAAGAAAGTGATGGGTAAAGTAGTGGGCGATGTTCAAAATGCATTCATTAAAGGTAGATTCATTCTTGATGGTGTATTAATCGCGAACGAATCCATTGAATACTTGAAGAAAAATAGACAAAAAGGATTAATTTTCAAAGTGGACTTCGAGAAAGCATACGATAGTATCAACTGGAGATTTTTACTAGACATAATGAAAAAAATGGGTTTTGGAGAAAAGTGGTGTAAATGGGTGGAGAGTTGCTTGGTTTCAGCAACGATGTCAATCCTGGTAAATGGGTCGCCAACGGAAGAGTTTAGATTGGAAAGGGGTGTTAGACAAGGTGATCCTCTTTCGCCTTTCCTTTTCATTTTGGCGGCGGAAGGATTAAATGCGATTGTTAATGAAGCGGTTGAAAAGGGAATTTTTAGGGGCGTTAATATCGGGAGTAATAGAGAGGTGGTGTCTCATCTTCAATATGCGGATGACACTATTTTCATTGGTGAGTGGAGCAAAGAGAACGCAAGGTCTTTAATGTGCATCCTCAAATGCTTTGAAGAAGTGTCTGGGCTGCGGATTAATTTCAACAAAAGTAAGTTATATGGAATAGGGGTCACTGATGTGGAAGTTGGTGAAATGTCAAGATGGATGAGATGCGGTATCGGGGAATTTCCTTTCACTTATTTGGGTTTGCCGATCGGGGAGAATATGAGGAGGACCGTTGCTTGGAGCCCCGTTATAGATAAGTTCAAAAAAAGGTTATCTGAGTGGAAAGCAAAATCAATGTCGTTCGGGGGTCGTTTAACTTTGGTTAAATCGGTTCTAGGTAGCTTACCATTGTATTATTTTTCGATGTTCCGTGTGCCTTCGAGTGTGATAAAACAGCTTGAAAGTATTCGAAAAAACTTTTTTTGGGGGGGGACGGGTGAGGGTAAAAAAATATCATGGGTTAAATGGGACACATTGCTAGCCTCACATAGCAAGGGGGGGGGGTTAAACATTGGGTCGTTACGGGCAAAAAATTGGGCGCTTTTAGGGAAATGGTGGTGGAGATTCAAGAAGGAAGGAAGGGCATTGTGGGTTAGAGTCATAAAAAGTATATATGGCACTAGTGGGGGTTAGGTGATGTTAGAGGGGTAGTAGGGGAGGGGTTGAATGGTAGTGGGGTGTGGCGTGATATTATTAAGGTAGGGGGGGAGATAGAGGGTTTAGGTATAGAGTTTACTTCATCGTTTGAAGGAGTGGTGGGAAACGGTAGAGATGTTGGGTTTTGGGTAGATAAGTGGCTTGGCAATTTAAGGTTATGTGATAGGTTCCCGAGGTTGTATCATTTAGATAGGAAGAAGGAGGGTAGGGTGATTGATAAGGGGAGATGGGTGAACAGTGAATGGGTTTGGGAATGGGAGTGGGTTAGATGTCTTAGAGGTAGAGTGTGTAAGGATTTTGATGAGCTGATAAATACCTTGCAAAGTGTTGTTATTTCTTATGATTGTAGGGATCGATGGAGATGGACGCTTCATGAGGGAGGGGAATTCACGGTCAAAGAATTATCAAGATTGGCGGATGACAAGATTTTGAGATTGGAAAGTGGTATTCAAGAAACTCTATGGATCAAGTTGGTGCCTAAGAAGGTAAATATATTTATTTGGAGAGCTTTGAAGGGTAGAATTCCTGTGCGTGAAGAACTTGATAAAAGAGGCATAGATTTGGATACGTTATTATGCCCGTGTTGTGATAGTATGGTCGAATCATGTTCTCATTGCTTGGTTCTATGTAATTTGGCAATGAGTATATGGGAAAAGATCTTTAAATGGTGGAAGGTCGGGACTATTAACGCTTTCTCCATTGGTGAATTATTCATTTCCAATGGGAATGTCGATATCCCTATCCATTCTTTTCGATTGTGGCAAGTGGTTATTTGGACCTCTGGATACTATATTTGGAAAGAAAGGAATACTCGTGTTTTTAAAGGGAAAGTTTCGAGCACTAATAAAATTGTTCAAGACATTCAACTTAAGAGTTATGAGTGGATTACGAGAAGATCAAAAAAGAAAATCGAGATGGATTGGCAATTATGGTTATTTGACCCTCTGAGATGTCGTATTACAAAATAACTCAGTTGTTTCAGTTCGTTTGTTTCAAGGTGTGAAGCCAGATGTATCAATGTTGTGGCATCAGTCAGATTCTATGCTCAGCTCGTTTGGTTCAAGGTGTGAAGTCAGAAGTACCACTGGTGTAACATCAATGTTTTGGTTCAGTTTCGCTTATTTTAGCTGAAGTCAGAAGATCAATTGGGTCAGTTGTTTGTGTAGTCTGCTCAGTTAAGTGGGTTCTTGTTTATGCAGTTCTATAATTTGTTCTTCAGTAGGCTCTTGTGTGACTTCTTCTTATGGGGTCCCCCTCTACACATCTATGGTTTCCAAGCAAGTGGTCCATGCTTCATTTTCTTTTTGTCGAATGACATTGTTGCAGGTGTGGTATGGGTTTATTTTTCTTTGGTGGTTTGTAGTATTGTGGTCCCTTGTTGCTTTTCTATTTTGTTTTAGCTATAGGTTGGTTGTTTGGTGTGCATTGGTTATTTTTTGTATTTCGTTTTCTTTGTTCGGGTTCCTTTCTCTTTAATCGTCTTGTTTAGAGAGTAGGAATGCCGTTTGTTTGTATCGTTTTTGTGTCTTTTTATATATTCCTGCCTTTCAAAAAAAAAAAAAAAAATTTTCATGAGTTTAGAGTGAAAGATTTTTTAAACATTTGTTTTGTTTGTTTCTAAACCTTTGACACGCCTTTGACACGAGGTTTTTACTCCAAAATTTCATTCCACTGGTGATTTTTTGAAAATATGATCAATCAAATGTATTTTTTATTTGTTGATTTTTTCAGTCACATATTATTCTTTTTTATTTTTCTTATTTTAAACAAACTAGTTATAATACCCGTGCACGCACGGGGTTTTGACATAAAATTTTTATCATGTATTTAATACCGAATATATTGTTTTAAAATGTTTTGAACTTTACATCTATTAATTTAGTATAAGTCAAATTTATTTTGCAATAACAATGCCTATTAAAAATAGTCGCAACACTCTTATATTCGGCTATTTAACAGTTCCAAACACCCCTAAAATTAGCAATTGAAATAGTCTGAAACACCCTTGAATTCAGCTATCAAGTCAGTTTCAAGCACCCATCAATTCAGCTATTAAAAACAGTCACAAACGAATTCTGCAATTAAAACAGTCATAAAAACCCTTTAATAACTACTAGTATTAAGACAGTTATTAAAACAATCATAATCACCACTGAACCTAACTATTAAGACGGTCCCAAAACCCTTTAAAAACTTACTATAATTAGTAGAAAATAACAGTCCCAAACTCTAATAACTTAAGCAAGTCCTACTTTAGTAAACCAGCTTATTCTTTTCGCAACAAATTTTTAAGTGAATAAGACACATTAGTTACATCTTTTTCTAGATCATATTATTCTATATTACAACAAATTCAAAAAGCAATCAACTCATCAAATACTTGTGAGTTTTGTTTTTTTTTTTTTTTGTTTTTTTTTTTTTTTTTTTTGTTTTTTATTATTATTATTATTATTATTATTATTTTCAACTTTTGAATAAGGTTAATGCAACACATATAAGTGCCTGAGACAAAGTGCGTGAGACAAAGGCATTTATATAACATTAGCTTGGTATTATGTGAGTTAGCCGTTTAACTACATGAAAATTCAAGAGACAACTTGATGTTAAAATTTAATAAGCACATATACTATATAAGCAAATAATTATATCAAATTTATGTTCTAAGTAACATTAAAAGTAAATCTGTAGTTGATGCATCAGGTGTAGTTTCGGGGGGTTTTATGGTTCCTACTTTAGCATACTTGGTGACGAACTTGTATTCCCAGTCTCTAATGTGTCAAGTTCAAATAAACAACGCATAAGGACCAACTGATATATAAAACATACTGAAAGAAACATCAATCAGCTAATACTCAAACTATTGGCACAAAACGTACATTTTTTTTCTTCATTTCTTTCGAACTTAACAATGCGCACAATACACTTTCTGCTAAAGTAATAAAAAATAGAATGTGCAACCTAATAGAGCATATCACTTGTCAAAATGAGTAAATTAGTTTTGTATAATGTTTTTAACTCACAGATATGTTGAGGTTGATGTTGATGTTATTGTTTAACTTTAACTATTGATATCATGTTGTACAAAATGTGCGAGTTTAATAGCACATAATAAGCATTAATGAAGTTAAAATATGCTCCGTAAAGTTTTTAAAATATTTTTATGAATATTCATATATAAATTTTAAATAACAATTTCATGAGTCGTTGTTATAAGTAGAATCGCGTATATTTATTTTCATATCACAGTAACTCATGCTTACCATTTGATATTTATATTCCCGTTACTAATAATTCAGCCGTATTTAATATTCAAATCCGTGTACGCATAAATTAACCTTTTAAATAGAATAACACGATTACTTATTTAAAAAAAAATCTAATTGATGAAAATCTAAAACTAACAATATTAAAACTAATTCGTATATTTACCGAATTTTGTAATTTTAATGGATAAAAGTCTAAAAACTAAGACTCATGTGATTTTAAACAAAGTTAATATTATAAAGTATAGGGGGTATAAAGTGTAAGGGGTTATTTGTGATTTTTTTAAAGTTATTAAAAAAAACTTATAATTTTACACTTTACTCTATATAAATTATTTAAAATTCAACCACTAAAGTTTTATTAATTACTTCATCTTTTTTAAAGTTTTTATTTTCATAAATTTGACACCTATATTTTTATGCATTTTTTTTCTTAACCAAATTTCTCCACAAAATTTATTAAGTTTGACCAAAATCAATTTAATTTTGACTTTCTATTGACCAATCACGTTGCTCGATTTCGCTTACGTGGCAAAATCGAACTCTCCTATTGGCCCAATTTTCTTTTCAATGAAAAGGGATTTACAAAAACACTCCGAAATGATGTAATTCTTTTATTATATAAAAGATATATAAAATAAACTTATGGATCATTTATTTCTTTATCATTATTTAATTCAAAATATATACTATATATAAATCAAATCTAACACTGTGTTCTTGACTTTTATTATTAAAGAAAAGTAAATGAATATAAAATAAATACTTTTCTTTTAAAAATGAGAGAAAACACTTTATTTTCAAAATCAACAAAATAAAACTACTTTTCATTCAATTTCTTTTTCTTTTTCCTCTAAGTACTGCATGAGAACACAACATATCTTATTTCATCTTCATTTTCTTGCTTAACTCTAACTCAAGAACACACTTTAAATCTAAATTCTAATCCTACCCTCATCTACAAACCAAATGGGCCCTTAAGTGTTGTGGGTCAACCAGATTTTACATTGCAATTTTATATAAGCACATCAAATCTCACATATTATACTCGACATTCTCATTGATAACATACAACTAGTTATAACATCCGTGCACACACGATATTTTGACGTATATGTATTTATGTGTTTATATACCATATTCGTTCATTGGTCCGTTTGGTATGTTGGATGAGTTTGTTATCTCGTTTTAGTTGTTTTATTGATTAGTTCTCCAGTTTGATTATGTTCTGGTTTTGATATGGTTATGTTGCGATTTCAGTCAATTTTATTGTAATTTATGTATTATTACATAGTATCATGACATGACAACAACGTTACAATTTTCATTTTAACACCACACCACAATTCACACTCATACACCCCCGCACACTAATATATACGATAAGATAGAATGAAAATTCATATATTAAATGTAAAAATAGAAGTATTTCGATACGCCAGAAAGTAATAAGTGTCAACTTGACACATTTTTGAACCATTATCATCCTTATTTTATATCAAGTTGCTAGTTTTTCAATAATGCTAATGCCATTTATCATACGTAATAGTATTTGTTGCTTCCACCTTTAGCAACATTTTTTCATACTTGTTCTGAGGTTTTTGAATACGTAGTGTCTTTAGTTGAATACGTTCATATAGTGTCTTAAATTTTCTAAATGCTTATTAATATGGAACTCGAACCTTTGCAAGTCGTTCAAATCCTGTGCATTGCCGTTGGTAATTTCTTCACTGGAAATAACTATAAATAATTAAAGCAATACATGAAATAGTTCCTAAAATAAAAATAGAATGGAGCAAATAACTTTGACGAAGTCAATTGGATTGGAATCAATATACTTAAAAAAAAAGAAAAAAAAATCCATTGTTTTAAGACATTATGTGATTATAAAACACACTTTCAAAAGGGTTTTTTCTAACTTGTGCTTGAATCATTAAATTAACACATTTGTTTCTGTAAATAACTTTATTTCAGTATAAAACGATCATATATTTGGTAAATATTATAAATTTTGAAAAATAATAATATCAATTAACATCTAAAATAAAAGTCCTAAAAGCCGTTATTTACTACTATCGTTGCCGCAAATATTGGAGTATGTATGTGACTTGTTGTGATAACTAATAATCTAATATTTATCCAATAGACCAAGAATATTTCCTTATTAGGTAATATTTTAATTATTATTTTTTAATTTAAAATTTTAAAAATTTGTTTTGTTGATATATACTACACAAGTAGAAGATAAATAAAAAAATATAGATAAGATGCAATACTACACAAGTAAAAGATATATACGAAAAAATATATATAAGATGCAACTAATAACAACGTGATTAAATTTTTTAAATGATTATCTTTAATAATAAACAAATATAATTAAAAGTCATAAATCAAACAAAAAAATATTAAATTATTTGTTTTTTAAAAAATAAAAATATATCATTAAAAAAAATTTAAAAAATCCGCACGTGCGCGGGTATTATGACTAGTACTTTCAAAGACAGCAAAGGAGAGTCTTGACTGCGAAAGTGCGAATGTTAATTTAACACCTTTTTTTAGTAAGTGTAAGTTGTACGTACATTTAAATAATAAAAGCGTAGAAACGCTTGAGATATAAATATTTTGTTGGGAATGTTAGTCTCGTGCTATAATTTTATGTTAATTTATGTTTGAAACTTTGGATTTAAATTATGCCAATAAACATGTGAGACCCTTTCAGGGATGCCAACTTCATTTCTGGCGCTATTATATTTGTGTTCCAAATAAGCAGCATTAGCCAATTAAAGAACCCGTACCAGGTCTCCACAGCCGAAGACCCGAAGTTGTGAGCTTCATCAGCTTTTATTTAATTTTCAAATAAAAGTTAACATGTGCCTATGAGTAACATGTCTTTTGATGTAAGGTTGCTATATTACGGTTCACCAAAAGACATTCTTCCCAAGATAACCTGTAATACATCAGTTGAAGCACAAACCAAAGATGATTGCATAAATGTTCTGGTTTTAGGTGGAAGCAGTGAACAGAAGATAAGCAAGGATGCAAAATAATTAAAGAACGGAGTATAATTTTAACAATTGAATTCGTTGTGATATTGACAACAAGATTCATCTAGGAATTAGCTATATCAAAGATGGGTATTTGAAATCTCATGTAAAATGCAATGACCATGGGAACATAGGCATTGTTCGATAACACGTTTCCTATCTTTTATGCTTATGTTTTACATCATGATTTTCTTGTATGGTTTTATTGCATTACCCAAAACTATGACCAGTTTCTAAGCTAAGAAAAACTAAATTCATCAATTGTCCATCCAACTGCATATAAACTTATAAATTGGTACTATTTCTATTAGTATATCTAACTAAAGATCTAAAGATAAAACAAAAGCTACGGAAATCTTTTTGAAGTAGACAAAATATATATTCTCTATATTTATTAATGGTGAATGGAAGATTATACAAAGAAAAAGGATTAGTACTTGTTTCTAGAACCATTGGAACCCCAAATAGATTGCCAGAAAACAGGCCAATTCTTCTGAGCCTCATTCCATCCCAATAAAGAGCCTTCCCGCATAGGGTCCCAACTAGTGGACACGATCCCATAACTAACGCCAAACAGGGCTGTCCCAAAGAAGATAAATGACACAATGAAAGGCACCCAAGTGGGAATATCAATCTTCAATCCTACTTTCAGATAGTAAAAGAACGGAAAGAACAATAGTCCTATAAACAATGGTATCCCAACTGAAAGCCCGATTCTACCCATCATTCTGTTGGTCACTACTTCTGGAATCACACCTGCTTCTCTCTCTATCTCCTCATAGTCATTATCTTCATCTTCTTCGTTGTTGAGTTTCTTTGGGGTTAGCGGCTTTTTGGCAATTTTCTTGGGTGGAGGTGGGCCAAAGCCTTTGGGAGAATTGAGTGAGGCAGAGATTGGTGAGAACTGGAATTTTCTATTTCTGTTGAGTTTGTGAGGTAACTTTGGAACTGGAATAGGAATTGGAAGTTTGGAATAGTTAGTTGGGGATGGTGAGAGATGGAATGAGTAGCAGGCTGTTGTTTCCATTTCTGGTTATGGGGTTTTGTTTCAAAGCATTATGTTTTGTGAAATGAATGGTGATGAACTGTGCCTTTGTTTCTGTTGTTTTGGATTAGGGGGCTTATCTAGTTAAAAGTTTGAAATTACCATACTACCCCTTAAAGAACTACAGGCCCAACAAGAGGAATGTACTATTGACATTATTTGAGTATTACTATTTGACCACCTTGTGGGGTGTGTTTGGCCCAAGAGCAGTAACCCAGTAACAAATGTGCTACAGAACTAACTTAACAATTTAAGATCTTACACTACTGATAAAATCTTCAAAGAGTTCACCTACTTAGAAATCAAAGCCTATTTCTGAAACATAATATCATTAAAACTAACAGATACCAATAATTATCATCCACAGAATTTCGGGAAAGTAATCAAACAAGAGTTTAAAGCATATACTTGAATAGCATCCATACAAATTCATGAAGTCAAACATGCATATATATTGACAATTAGAACCATCTGGTGAATCTTCTACAATATTTTCAATCTTTCCTTACCTATTTCTATATATTTCATTCCATAGCGATGTCTTTGTGGTATAAGCATTCAGTTTATTAGAATTAAAAAAAAAAAATATATATATACTAAATGAACATCAAGTTTCAGGAAAAAAACAACTTTGATCACCTTGGGCAACTATCAAGACCTCAATTGGATGCTTTTTCTTCATTTTCTGGTTGATTCCTGGTAAAAAGGGTATACGCATGGTAGATATTAGTACAATGTTAGTATCATTCTTTTCAAAAATGAGGAGTAGGATCATAGAAATTTAAGACCGAGTGGGCAACCCATATTAATTTTTTAAAGTCCCAGCATGCATTATGCAATCAACAAGTGGACTTTCACATGAAAAATGTTAAATAAAAGAGTCAGTGAGCTTATTAACTGTCAACTTTGTGGTTTTATTTCAGATTAACCATTGTGGTTACTAATGTGCACATAAAACACCAAGTATGTCATAATTTATTTGGTTTTTCTTTGACATTTTAGCAAGTTTAGCGGTCAATTTGTGATGAAGCTGCAATTAAAAGGTACTCCTTACATGTTATTAAGTTATGTGATAGCTACTCACCTAGAAGCAACTGTTTGTTATGTAGATCTATGATGCAGTTCCATAACGGCTCCTTAGACCATCAACAGCTCTATCCACAGACTGCAGAAGTTCAGGGATGGTTGTCTTGCATACTGCAATTATAAACAAACAACTTGACGACTGTTAGCTTTGTCAAGTTTTAATAAATGTAAGTTTCTTACTTGTGATTGTAAAGTGGTGCAACCCACTCAACATGTGTTTTTCAAACATTCATACTTTACTAAGCATCCTTTTGGACCGTTTCATTATTTGCATTATATATAAAATACTCCCATTAAAAAAACAAAACCTTATTTTGTAGACAACTACTTTCATTAGATTGGTAGATGGTTAAATCAAACCTGCTAATTAATGCAAACTACTTGCACATTCCTGAAAGTCATAAAAACATACCGCGATTAGTGCTGGCTTGTGATTCTGCTATCAGTTCCTTATATGATGCCTGAAAAAAATGTTGTCTTATATGGGGACATCCTAATTGATGAAGAGACCAATCATATATTGATGCATAAATATTTGAAAACTACCTGCATTGCATCACGAGCTTCTTTGATTCGGTCATTCATCTTCTTGAATTCCTTCTCAGCTTCATTCATTGTTTGTTGGCATGCTTGGTTTTGAATCTTCAAAACAGCAAGGTAACAAGAAGTAAGAGACATAAACCACTTGATCAGGTGCTAGACAAGATTCTATAGTTGGCAGACTAATCATTCTACTCCTAGCTTGTGGTTTAATCTGAAACTTGCTACACATGACCAGCTCCATCCACAACATAGCATGCAGATTGATTAACAAAAAAACCAGGAAGTTGACAAGCAGCTTTCGGGCCAAAATATAAAAGCAATACAAGAATCTCTCATATCCTGGGATATATTAATAAGATCATTACATATATCTACCAATCACGTTATAGAAACCCACAGTAGTACTTTATATATGGTAACAATATGTGCAACTCACGAGATGAACTTCAAATAAACAAAGGCAGAGTAATACATAACATCATAGAACATAAACCTGAGATACAGAACATGATTAAACACTCATTGTTCACTTTACTACTATATCAAACATAATCTCTAATTGCACCTGTTATCTACCTGGAACTAGAAGCTTTCACAGGCATGGGAATAAGCTAGAGTTTCATGAATGCCTACTTTATGTAATGAGCACTATATAATGTACACGTATCATACAACAGATAACATATATTTCACTAAATAACATCAGTACTTTCAGTTTATAGATCAAATAAAACTTTTTGAGCTAATGAAACATACAAATTTTAAACAAATTTATAAAATCGACCTTGATAAGCATAATTAAACTTAATCACGTTGATAAGCAGTTACGCTAATTACAACTAAATAAGCTAAAATTGACATTTCGTCACCTTAAACCGCTTATGCAAGCGCGACTGAGACGCCTCAACATCCTTCACAATCTCGGAATGGGAGAAATCGAGATGACGCTTAATCGAGTCCACATTCGCTGCCACAATCTCCTTCAAGTCCGCGATCGAGTGAGGCGGTTTGTTGAGTGACGTCATCTTCGGTACAACAGGTGAGATAACGGCAGGTGTGACGGTGTTTTTGTTTTTCATTGGAGAAGAGTAGGTGGAGGTGGTGGTTTTGTTGAAGCAGGTGAAGTTGAATTTGAATTTTGGTGGTGAGTCGGTTGGTGAGTTGTTAGGGTTTGTTGTGGTGGTTGTGGTTGTTTGTTGGGGTGGTTTTTTGGTTGATCGGCGTGCCATTTTTTTGATTGTGGAGAGAGTGTTTGGGGTGAGTGAGTGAGTGTGAATTTGGATTTGATTTAAAGTGGGGGTTTGATGGCGGGTGTTTGTGTTTTGGGCACACGCGTTTGGTGTGGTGTAACAAATTCACATTTCATTCTTTTTTATTTTTTTATTTTTTTGTTTTTTGCTTTTATAAAATTAGTCAAAATTAAATATCTCGCAAACCGTTAATCGTTACGCGAAAAAAAACATACCATCGTAACAAGAATTAAATTATTGATCTATAGATATGCACTGCTATATACTTTCGACCATTTTTTTCTTCAAAATTTTCGCTCAGAAAAATCACACGTGATTTGTAAAAATCACACATGATTTGTAAAAATCACACGTGATTTGTAAAAATCACATGTGATTTGATTTTTACAAATCATGTATGATTTTTACAAATCACGTGTGATTTTTCTAGGCGAAAAAAAAAAAAAAAAAAAAAAAAAAAAAAAAAAAAACGTCGAAAGTATACAGTAGTGCATATCTATAGATAGACAATTTAATTCTCGTCACGATTGTGTATTTTTGTTGTAAGATACATTGTTTAAAAAATGAAAATGATTTTTTATTAATTTAGATAAAAAATGAATGGTTAAGATTGATTCTTTGAATTTATAACAAATATAAGATCTATATTGATCACAAACTCTATAAAATTATTTGTCCAACTTTAAAAAATAGACTAAAAATTTAGATAGACTATCTTACTTTTGTTTAAGGCTATAATTAAAGAAATTAAAAAAAATTGATAATTAATTAGTTAAAATAAAACTGACATTCTTAAAATAAAACTGTAATGATAATATTTTCGTAAATTGTATGTTTTTTAATCGATAGAAAATTATTTTTATGACGGAAGGATGAAAGAGTATATAATTTTGGTTGAAAGTGTAATTTGCTGCTCAAAATGCCTTTAAAAGAGTAAATTTGTGATTCATTTATTTGTTATGCTAAACAAATATCAATGAGGCAAATTTGCAATAGAAACATATCAACTGAGTAAATTTGATGGCAGGGGGTGTCGTAACGCATAGCCCGCGTCATGCTAAGGTGACAAGTGTCATGACGGCGCCACGACACCTCTTCAACCCCGCGCCAAGCTCAACGATGCCACACACATGTTGTACGCCATCGCTTGCATTTTTTACTTTATTTTATTTTTTTATTAAAATATTTGGGTAGAAGTTTTGTTTGTGTTTGATGTGTGTTTATTGTGTAATACAGAATATGTGTGTTTCGTATGTGTGCTGACGGGTTGTGGTTAAAGACGAGTATTTTCATTTTGTTAATGAATAATTGAATGTTATGCCTTGGAAAATATAGTTTACCTACTTTATTTTTTGTTTGGGTTTCTTTTATGTATCTGCATTTTTGTATAAATTTTGAAATTTTATATATAGAATTTAGCATCAAGATATAGTTAATTTGTATTTGTATTTTTAATCAAGGAAAAAATATTTAGTTTAAAAAAAAATAAAACAAAAAGGTGGGTCACTTGTTGCGGCATAAAGAGTGAGAGTGATGTTGGTTTGAGTGATGTTAGTGTTAAAGCTAATGTGACATGACATGACAATAAAAAGCAGGTTTTAACATGTTGTGTCACCTGGTGCTCTAATACCTATATTTCGAAAATGTTACTATGTGTGATCATCAAGTGTATTTATCAATGTTTTGAAAACCGGGTTTGAAATCGACCCGGTCGAGTCACGGGCACCGGGTCTACTCAGTTTTCAATTTATTATATTTTTATTTTTTTGACCGGGTCAACCAATTCGACTGCCAGGTCACGGGTCAACCCGGGTTTTTGTTAAAAAGTTTTGAAAAAACGAAATCCGGCGGGTCTAACCGGTTAATCCGGTTTTAGAAACCCGGGTTTTTTACCCTTTTCTTGGCCGGAACCGGTCGAACCGGTTAACTCGGCCGGGTCGACCTGGGTTTCAAAACGCTGATATTTAGTAATAATTTGACAATGTATATTTTTATTACTTATTTTGAGTGGCAAATTTGCTTGTTTAACATATAATTTTACTTTTTCTTTCAGATTGTGCCACTGACAAACAGTCCAAACGAATTGAAGTTATTAATATAGTAAAGCTAACGTGATAAGTTGATAACTTTTACGCTCCGTTCTCGAGTTCTTTTTTAGGAAAAAAATGATATAAATGAAAATTTATTGTGTTTTTTAGTTTTTCGTGAACAAAAAGGTAATGATATGAAAAGGTTTAATATTTTTCTTAAAAAAAAAATCGTCCAAATATGAGTGGATTTGAACGGAAACAAAAAACACCTAAAGTATTGAGTGTATAATGACCAATATAAACCTCAGTATTTACGCATATCAACTCTTGTGATAAAATAAACATGTTTAGAGAGGGAGGAACGGTGGTG